>JAZGTI010006944.1:0-22492 GCA_036877585.1 Botia kubotai | reverse complement strand
TTTGATACTTATGAAACCAAAGGCTAACCTCTGACTTGCTGTTCCAGGCTGAGAATGACGGCGACAGCCTGATGCAGAATGAGCAGTTTGGTCTGGGGCTTCTCACTCTTCAGGTGCAGCTGACACATGCGGCCAAGCTCCTTAAATGCCTCATTGATGTCTCGGACCCGCAGCCTCTCACGGGCGTTGTTGGCCATCCTCCTCTCGCGCTCGCGCTCTGCCTTCTGCTCGGGATTCAGGTCCTCGTCTTCATTGACACTGCTGTAGAAGAGTTTACAACAGTGAGTAACAAGACACAGGGAGGTGCA
The DNA here is from genome assembly GCA_036877585.1 of Botia kubotai. NCBI lineage: Eukaryota > Metazoa > Chordata > Actinopteri > Cypriniformes > Botiidae > Botia > Botia kubotai. The sequence goes on along the minus strand of JAZGTI010006944.1, from coordinate 22,184 downwards.
CAGGAAGTGATGTCGTCTGATGTGAAAAGTCATCAGAATTGGTGCTCTGTGCTAAAGCTTAATCACACAAGATAAAATTAGCATGTCTGAACATAGATTACAGACCAGATTAATGTACTCAATACAGAAAGCATGAAAGACATTTTAGAGTGCCTTGCCTTGGTCGAGTGCTTCCCCTTGTGCCCCTAAATTCCCTTTTATCGCTCTCATCATCTGATTTGATGTCGTCAGAGGAGTGGTTGTCATGCATGTCATCTTTGTCTTGATTCTCCACCTTGAGCTCCAGAGGAGCAGCGATCTGAGCAGCCAGACTGCCAGCGAGTGCTGTTACACACAACAAAAGCACATGCATTGGCTAAGAACTTGTTTCATGCTTTATGACTTGTTTTATAGATTTTATAATGTCATAAAACTGCTTATGAATCATAACTGAAGAAACATACAGTGTGACAGGCGTTAACAGGTGCTAAATGGACTGACAATGGGACTAAGAAAGCTTTCCAACCTCTGAATGCCTCTGCCTGGTGGATAAGCTCTGAGCTGGAGGTGGGACCAGCATTAGCCTGCAAGCCACCATGGTTGTTGTTCAGGCTGATGTTCTCTTCGCGGTGAACAGAGCCCTGTCAGAACATATAGCCATAAATACATGAGGCACAGAACAGAGTGAAACATCAACAGAGCAAGTCCCTCTGATCACAAAGCCACCTGATCAGAACCGACAACAAAAAGTGATTTACATTTAATCTGGGAAGAGACAGATCTTGGACTTCAAAGCTGACAGTCTCTGTGTTCCTGCCATAGAGTGTGATCTCCTCTCTGAAGAACTGAGTGATTCACACTACAAAGAATGACCTTCACACTCAGAGACACGCAGCACTTAAACCCGGTTTTATTTCTGTTACCATCCAAAAAGACTATTATGTTTTCTTTGGTTTCCATTTTAAAAGCATGTCTATATTTTGAGTGGCAGGTTGAGTGCAACATAACACTAGTTGGGATGGACTTGACTTTTTCTGACAGTATTACACATTTGTAGAATCGAGGGTCTCTTCCTCTGACAGCTTGAAAACATTGTTATGTCACTTGAAAATATTGACGTTAACATAGAATGGCATGTTTGTGAGTAAAAGAATACTCACAGAAGAGAAAGTCATGCACTGATAAACTGGATAAATCATTCACACTAAGACCTCTAATACGTATTTAAGAATATAAACAGGCTTAATTCACATTTCATGACTTGAAAGATTTTGCTGAGATTTAAAATAGACTTTCATATTTGTCAGCACTCATTCCATCAAAAGAAAATGACTTCTATTTGGAAACAGCTATAAACAATCTGCCCTAAAGTGCTTAACTTCAAAATTTGACCAGCATTCATCATTGGCGGCTTCCTAATGCATCTGGATTTGATCAAGCTCTTGTCATGTGATTGGTGGCGAAGAAACCACGTTTCCTGTCTTCTCTACCACGCCGCCCATCTCTTCCTTCCATCCTCACCATAGTAGGCGGGGCACATGTTAGCCAGCCATCTAGTGTTCTTTATGAGATGTTGCCAGATTGAAAGTCACAGATAAGAAAGAGGAGGGGGACAGCTGGTGAAAAAAGGGCGAAACAGGGAGGGGAAAAGGTCTTCCCCTCTTTCCCTTCAGGAATGCATTCGTAACTCACTGTTGGCCTCTGTTAACCTCTTTGCCGCTCAGCCCCAAACCCCCTTCCCCCGCGCTCTAATCTCAGCCCTACTCTCAACAGGTGTCCAAACAACTCTTTGTCTGTGGCAGAAGACGGGCAAAGGAGGGGGAGGTCCTGACCAAAGAAGGCGGCCATTTTCCTGTCTGGGCTTGATTACCATACAGCTGAGGCGCTCAGACACACACGACTAAAGCGTCAGATTTCCTGAGTTGTTAAGAAAGAGGAGAGGAAAAAAGACAGAAAGAGAAAAGGGTGCACCAAAATAAAAGCATGCTGGCTGTGCTGAATCGGGACCTTGTCTGAGTGTGTGCTCGGCCACAGCCTCACCCACAGAGCTCTGTTTGTGTGTGCATGAACACATAGACCACTGACAGCAGCGCACCAGCTCTCGCACAGAAGAGGGACCTGAATGCGCTATCACAGCACTGCTCTGTCACTGTCTCTCTCTGTTGCTTGAATATAAAGCATCTCTGTACATCATGACTGAAACATAAGCCACATCTTGGACAAAAATCAACTCACTTTTGTTACTGTGTGACAAACCAGAGCTGTTTAAATCCTTGTGTTTCATTCAAATTGAGGCAATACATTATTATTGGAATGTCGACAAGCAGCAGGGCCGGTGTGAAGAGACCAAAATCAGAGCTGTTCGAGTTTGTGTTTCATTTGGGCTTCCTAATGCATTTCATTTAGACTGGGGAAATATTACTGCCTTACTGGCCGAGTTGCACGGCTGCTGTAAGAATGGAATCTGTACAATTATTTCCTAATTGTACAGTATAAGCAAGCTGAGCAAACTCAGCTTGACATGTATGCTGTCAATATACAGATCAAAAAGTTTCACTAACATTCCAGACTTTTATTGGCGGTCTGAAATAATAAATGAGAACACTGGATTGGCCATCAGGATACTTAAGACCTTGGTGGTCAACTGGCCAATGGATTTTGGAAGAAGAACAGAAATAAGAACAGCAAGGGAAAGGTCATTTTTTGTGGTGAGTTTATAGTGGCCATTTTCAAAAGCATTTGGGAGTTGCTTTTGTCTTTGGCCAACAACACAAATGTCTGCGTTATTTAATTTGAGAGCTAAGCAAAGTTCAAAGAAAGCCATTTTTTTTTATTTCAGAATGAAGGAAAAATGGTCAAGGTGATTTTGTATTACTGGGAAACTGATGGGAAAACACTTCCCTTGGCTATTTGTTCACTTACAGCTGTGTGCTAATCTATCTGTAGAACGGAATGAACACTGTGGGGTGGGGAAGAGATACAGAGTTCCTTATTTTCAGTGAGTCTTACATCACACAGGTCCCTACAGCCCCAATGAATGCTACACTGCGGAAATGTCTTCCAGACCAGCACTGATCTACTGGATTCTACTGTGACTGCTTTTCCCATTCAGCCTGTGGAACGCAGCTCGCGTAGGGAGAATGAGCTTCGATCCAGCCATTACGCTTATGGAAAGTATGTGGGTTTAGGTTAAACTGCTCTCGGTGGAAAATAGTTCAGTTTCAGCACATGGCTGTGCCTTCATTTTAAACAGGTGGCTTAACTCTGTTTATGAGCCCAATGAGGCACAATGAAAAAACACAATACTCTTTTGCCGCTAATAACTGTTAGGGACTTTGAACTCCAAAGAAATAAGGAATTCAGAGGGCACTGAAACAAATAAGCTGAAGTTTCCTCATAAGGGGAAGGTTTTAATTACCATCTGTGCTGTTCGGCTGGTGACCAATCCGGAAGCAGTGAAATTGGTGCCGATGGCTGACACTGGCCCGTTATGTGCTTGTCCCAGCAGGCTGTGGATATCACTTGACAGGGCCGCGGTGGAACCCACGGCGTGGTTCCGTAGGACATGGATTGCATCATCCAGCCGGTCCAACCTATCCTCCATTCGAGACTAAGATGAGCAGAAGTTGAGAGAGAGAGAGAGAGAAAGAGAAATATATAAGCTTAATTGAAAAACACATATCAACAGACACATGAATACTGTTGATCTTGACATGGAATCACAAAATAACATGCATCATAAAGCAATGGCACATTGGAAAGACGAAACATATGGAAAAGCGAGAGGATAATAATAAGTGAAAGACTAAAGCCATTAAACAACATCTGGTGGAATAAAAGACTTCAAATAAAACATCAAAGGAAATCAATGACTAATTACCTGCAGTATGGTGATTTTAATGAATTTAGTTCTGTACTCATCAAAGATGATTGATAAAACATGAAATGGCAAAACAATAAAGCACGAAACGGAAAAGCATGGCCGATAAACATAAAGAAAGGAAACTCTGCAATTATGCAGAATCAAAAGAAAGCTGTTGACTTAAAGGAAGAGAGGAACAGGAAGTGACTGCCGGAGTCAGAAGAGCAGGAATACCTCGCAAACATCCTTCAAGAAGGACATGGCATCCTGTAGATGCTCATGAAGCTGCTGGTGCACACGGTTTTTCTACAGTCAGACAGGAAGAGGAAAGCAGTGAGACACGTACATACAAAGCCCAGACAGAAAGACAGGAGAGATGCAAGCAGCATTTGAGAGACAGATCAAACGTGTCTGTCAACATCCTGCTACTTGTTTAAGTAAATAATTATGACGCGCCACGGCTAACTGACAACCCACTTCACCAATCACAGCTCATTTCCTGTTTCCTGGAGAACCAATGTTTATCCCTGGTTCCAAATATGCATACTTCCACACTACACAGTTTGCATAAAGTAGTGTGTCACATAAACAGGATGTCTGAACACTGTATTTATGATACAGTAGAGAAGTGATACAAATGATGACGCACTAAATCTGCTGAGATTCAAGAAGGCCACAGGAGCTGAAGAAGCTATTTTAACGTCACAATTTAAACTGGTACTGGTTTGTTTGCACTAGGTTAAATTGTTTCCACTGTTGTGCTGTTATACCTGTGAACCAACAGATCAGTTCGTCAAAATCATACTAAGAATGCATGGAAATTCGGACCATGTTTTCTATATAAATGGAGCAAAAAAACCACAGATCCACTTACATCTGGCATACAAAGCATGAGTGTAAATATTTATCTACACACCCCACAGTGTGAATGTATGATGTGGGAAGAACTGTGTGTGTGTATGTAAACTGATCTTCTGGAATCTCGTGGCAGCGGTTGAATGCAGCAGCTGCCAGCACCCAACCCCCATCACACACCCTAACCAATCCCCAACCACCCCATCCATCCGCCCCGGCCAATCTCCATCCACCCCGGACGAAAGCGGACAGATGGCATGAGACACACCCCAAGGGACGGGTATTATTTGGCCCCCCTCCCCAACCTACTCCTGACATTTGTCAGGCAGGAATGTCCATGTAAAGCTACCCCTGCCCTCCAGGAGCAGCCCATCTACTGACACAGTGTCCATTGAAACATGCTCAGTGTGTGGGGGAGGAGAGAGTTCTTACCAGAGAGTGGAGGGAGTTCTCGTAGTTTGGGGAGGAAGGGGCCTGTCCAGCTGCACGGGGCCACTGAGTTGTACCTGTGGAGAGAGAGAGAGAGAGAGAGAGAGAGAGAGGGTCTTTTAGACACCTGACACATGAGACTTCATGACAATAGAGGAGAATAGATGCTGAATGTCTGTAATAAACAATCAATAGTCATTGTGTTTTCTGCACCTCTATAATGTGGCAGTGCTGTGTGTCTATTGTAATGTCTTTACAATAGTGTTACAATAATGTCTTTGCCAGCCAAACAGTGGAAGTTACACTTTTCCATACAATGATAAGAGATGGGGATCAGGGATTGCCCTGGATTGAAAATTCTGCTAGATAACTTATTCCATGTTCCATGATGTTTTGAAACACATAAAGGTAAGACTGAATTTAATTTCTGAGGGATACCTTCATGTTAAAGAGAACACATGCTATAATAAATGCTATTTTATAAAAAAAACATAAAACAATATATCAGCATCACTTTGTTTAACGTGGTTAGTGGAAATAAGCTCCTGGCCCAATGCACGTGCTTCAGGTCACAACAGACCGTAATGAATTTCCTATGCCGTCTGATTCCAGCTATTCTCAGCTATTCGTGGGCTGTTTTCCTCTAGGTCTCCAGATGCATCATTTCCTATGAGTGGGCCGTATCCTGCAATGTGAGAAGGTTCCACGGACGAGCCCTACACGCATACATCCACAGAGCAGCATTGAGGGACATCACCTACTTCCTCTCCTTAATGAAGTCATGACTAAAAAAGCTTGGAGAACAATGCAGGACCCTGATAAGGCCACTGACTTTGACCCTGAGGGTCTTTCTCTCTGCGTTATTCTCAGTCGAGGAGCCTCAATGTTTCCGATAAGACGGGATAAGACCAAAACTCTCACTCAGATCTCAGCCTACAAAAACAAACTTCTGGATGGTGACTAATCTCGTCACATGGTGTCAAAGTATGATCACAACAGAAAAATTAAGGTGTTTTGCCACATTACTCCACAAAGACACTTTTGGATGGTCAGATTCTCTGACCCTTAATGAATGTTTTTTTCAAGATACTGTCCATTGCTGAAGTATTCAGTAAATGTGTTTTTTTCTGTGGCAGTGTGTGAGGCTTTAAGGGACTGTAATAATGATGTAAATGACTCTGGTCTGGACTCAGTCTCAATGTGCTGATTTTGACTGCTCATAAATCAGCACTGCTTTAAAAGAATGCACATCTGCTAATCACAAATCAAAAATGGTGAGGGAGGCGGGATAACTTTCGCTCTCTTTCATTCCACACCAAGTCTCCTCTCTCTAACTCGCAAACAATCTACCAATGAAAGCCCTGCATGGAGGGGGGGTGTTGGTCATTAAATCACCAGGTCAAGTACCCTTGATGTAGTATGATCTAAATGAAGGCTTTGGGCTTACGTATTTTGGAGACCTGCGTTTTTTATGCTTAAACTTCCATTTGAGACCAAATCAGGCCCAGACTCAAACATTAACCCCAGGTACTCTGTTAACATTAGAGATTTCCTATTTTGCCAGTTGTCAACTGTTGTGATACGTCTGCTGTGGTCATACGTCTGGCTCTGCCATTGTAGTAAGACTTTTTCTTTACAAAACAGGGTGTGCTCCATTCAGAAGTGGAATGCAATAACAGTAAGCATATGCAAAGTTAATTTCACCTCTCCTCTAACAGGAAGTTGTTTAAATAAAGATTTTCCAACCACTCACTCTCCCCAGAGTGTAAACAGCCCTCATTTGAAGGAATTTGCTTCTTTAAAAGACGAAACCCTTAGAAAACAGACTTTCATTAACAGCCTATTAAGAATTACTTTGGGGCAGGAAATGAGAGTTCCACTCCCTGTGTGAAGAGAGTGTAGCGTTTAATAAGCTCCTTACCAGTGAACTGCTTGACAAATGAGCGTGGGCCTGTGTGGAAGTCTGCACGTGGAGCTGAGCTCTAATTGGCCGGTATGGGCAGCAGAGGCCCAGCTATGAGTGGGTCTAATGACTGAGTCTAAGAACTAATCCTGAGGAACAGATGGATATGTTTCGGCTTAATCATAACATCATTAAACTATGTGCACCGACATCTAAGAACAGCCGAATCAAAAAGCTTCGATATATAAAAGGCCCCAAATATCAAAGGGGGCTATGAAATCAACTTAATGATGTGATAAAATTGCAGGGAAAAAGTGTGCCAAATGTGACTAAATACTAGTGATGGACCAATAAATCGGCCAAGCCAATTAAACGGTCAATGCTGATAATCACAAAATGTCCAAATATTGTCTGATTAAGGCTGCTGATAACTGCACCTGTTTGGCCAATTAACGGACAATTTTGTGTACATTGTATTAGCTATCATGATTACAATTTGTATTATGCATTATTTATACCCTGCTCTCTAGGTATTGGCAGTGGTCTGGCTACAAAATTGACAAATTTGAGGTATGGAGTATTGTTTACTTCAGAAGTAAGCTGTGCTACATTGCAGGAGAGGAAGTGGTGTCATGATGTACAGACAGCTATAGGATGAGGAAGGCTCTCTGAGCCGAGTCATCCACTCCCTCCTTTTTTTCAGTCAGTCAGGCTAATAAATGAGGATCTTTGCAGACCGGTCTGTCAGGGGCAACAGCTGTGTGAGGAACAGGGCAACAGCTGAAGCTAAGGAGCACGACAGACACAGACACAGCTGTCACCAGTATATCACTGAACACACACACACACACACACACACACACTGCCCGCTCACTGAAACAACATTCCATTTGTAGCACCTACCGCCTTTTTCTCTACCTAAATTTCTAAATATTTCCTCATTTTAAATGACTGCGCTACAATTAGTGTTGTCAAGCGCTGATAAAATCTTCCCAGTGGTCAGAGTTCTGTCTTCCCCTAACCAGGGCACAGCTCCCGCGACACTGCCTTTAATCTCTGTGACTGAGAAACTGTGTGTTTACTCATTTATGTGAGGAGAAGAGCTCAGCGTGTGTGCAGCAACACTACAGCAGTGTGACACAAGAGTCAGTGGCCCCAGAAAACATTTGGATGTTTGATAATGTTAATGTGATGAACTACACCTGAGTTTACTGTGCTTCACACGGTCAATACAATTACATTTGGACCAGCTGGTTTATGTAATTGCAAACACGGCCAAGGAAAGTGAAGTTAAAGGAAGTTCGAAACAAAGGTTTAGTCATTTTTGTCACTCTGATGGAGCATTAATAAATGTGTAAGTGCGAATAAGGTGTCCAATCAGTTCTTGGGGCGATTGTATATTTGTGAAAATGTGTGTGGGGTCAGTGAGGCAGACTGGTGCTCTACCTGCTCTTCCTGTGGGGCCGCTGGCCGTCACCACTGTACCTGCTGAGGCAGCACCCGCCTGAGCTGTCAGGGGAGAGGGCGAGCCCACTGGAGTGGAAGGGTTCGAGGGGAAACTACTGCTGGTGTGGTCAGGAGAATAAATCTGTAAACAAGAGAGAGAGAGAAAATCAGTCCAGAAAGGTAGCTCACCAAACCGTTAAAACACGCAACCTGTCGTTTCCCGCTCTGGCTTTACAACCACGATTAGCATCCCTCAGTCTGTGCTCAGCCAAAATTGGCTCATCAGTTCTGCTGATTTTACAAGCAGAGCGGTAGTAAAAATGCTTGCAGCATACACATGGGCTTTTTACAACCTACACCACCTCTCATAACACCTGCAGAAAAACACACACGGCCCCTCCTGCACTCAGAATGCTGCGTGACACCTGCAGTCCAGCAAGTGCTCACTAGCTTTCTGACACATCTGTGGTTGTTATGAAGTCAAACCTGGGCCCAGGCCACATGCCCTCTCCAAGTGGGCAAAACATCACAACCCTGCAATTATAGGTGAGGGGAAAGCAAACGATGCATTCAGATTACAGGTGACCAGAATTTCAAACATCTATCATTTGACACACTTCTATTGGTCTACAGTATCTATAGTCATACAGCTCATACCAAATCACCCTTCAATTTTGTTCACATGGCTTTATCATTCTCCAATATATGTCACTTTTAAAACATAATAGAGAGAAGATGGCAGAATAAAGCAAACCAGAGGGGTGATGTAGGGGAGGGGAAGCGGCAGAGAGAGGACATGGTCATTAATCTCTCTTTCTGAAGCTCATTAGAGTGAATGAGTCTGGCCTGTGGCTGTGTGGATGGGCGTCTCGGGCTCATCTTCAGTTATGGATGAGAGGTAATAAAGCCTCTCGCTGGCTGCCCAATAAACAGCAGCCGAGACGGGCACAGCCCTGCCCAAACTACAATAAACAGATGTCATGTAGAAGAAAGACCTCCAGCCTCTGTCTTATAGCACTAAACTGCCAACAGAGTTTGTCCACCTCACCACTGTTGTTTGTGTAAACCAAGGCTGTTACAGTTTTGAAATTTTCAGTAGTGTTTGTCTTCATTTGGTTTAAGTTTTAGATTTGGTGGTTTTGTTTTGTTGACAGAATACACTAGCAATTAAATCAGACCTTTCAACATTGATACAAAAAACACAGAACCATAAGCAATGTCTAAAAGTCAGAACCATAGGCAATTATGGTTTTCTTTGTCAAGCCAAATGTTGGATGAAAGCAAACATTCAAGCTTTTGCTAAAATGGTTTTTGAACCACTGAAAAAAACCATTAAACTAAGTATGAAATATTCATGTTTTGATCCCAATTATATGACAGGATTCGAGAGTAAACAGATCTAAAGTTGCTGGGCATCACTTGCAGGAGATCATCAAGTCTGTTTGACTTAAAAACACATCAAAATGTGGATACTATTATGATTAATCTTCTTTTTAAACTCTGAATGCCACACTTTTGATCTCTCAGAATAGCGAGAGAGAGAGAGAGAGAGAGAGAAAGGAGCAAGAGAGGGTGTGAGTGATTCAGAAAGAACCCCTTTGTGACAGAAAGTGACATAGAAGATCTAAAAGTTTGTTAAAGTTTGTTTGTTGAAGATTTTACCTGTATGATTAATAAATAACAATGACTGGTATTTATATATTAATTGTTCGCCAGTTAAACATATTATGCGAGTCATCAGGCTGAAGGTGCCAGCCACAGTCCCCTGCTCCCTCCAGCTTTGGGGCTTCTGATGGCTCTGACTTCTGACCAATGCGTTGTGGCTGCCCATTCGAAGTGTCCTGGTCAACTTCTGCTGTATATCTAGTGTAACACCACTCATTTTACAAACAACAAACGGATCTCCGCCCCTTCATCAGTCACACTGCTCTTTGCCAGCAGGGGCCCAATGAGCACAAACCATCCAAAAGGAACCCAAACAAAAGCGCCATAATGGGCTGCCCGTGAAGCCGATGCGCAGCAGTGAGGACGTTATCCCCTCCCCTAATTTCATTCTCTCCTCCGTCCTTCCACCCCAGCCCAACCGTGTCCGTTTCACTGTGGCTTTATCATGCTAATAGAATTGAGTCTGCAAATACAAAAAGACTTAATTTGTGATTATCTTTCTGCGACACTGTCTCGTGTTTGTGTATGCGTGGCAGTGTGCACTTGTGGTCTCTTTTTACATGTATTTATTTTCTTCTTTCTTTACCTCTATCAAAGAGAAATGATTAGGTATCTAATTTGTCGAAAGAAGAGGGAGCTACAGCCTCCCAGATATTAAAAACCGAGAAAGGTCAGAGAGAGTTCCAAAAAAAACTGCAACCTTGTCCTTGGACGAGAGGCGACTTCACAGAGCTTTCATCTGAAACAGCTGAATCAGTCCAGATGTGTTCCTACTTTTAAAAAAGGCTTGTTGGGAATTACTGTAGGATAAGCAAGTCTGCAAGATTTCTGAAGCTAAATAAGTCTTTAAGTTTAAGCTCGGCAAGTTTTAGAGGTTATTGTGAGCTCTGGTTTCAGGACACATTATGAACGAGCATGAACGCCAGCATTCATTATCCAAACCAACAAATAATCCTCAGGCTTTTATGTACAGTCCCTTTTCTTGTATATTGCTAGATTAAGAGCACAATTATCCAGGCTTAGTTCTAGAAACATCCACAAACATATCCCCTGACCTTATTCAACTGCTTAACCTTCTCCACTGCTACTAAAACCCAGCCTAAGAGTCTTGTCTGCCACTATGTCGCTTAATCTCACTTATGTCTACACATCACACAGAGATTCCAAAACAAGGTTTGGACAACATGGGGTATGTTTATAATGCCGGAAAAAGTAGATAACTCACTATTTAAAACTACATTGTAACAACATAAGGAATGTTAATGGATGGATGTCAATCCATATATATTTCCGGTTGAATGGAAAAAGCTCACCGAAGCCAGGGCCTTTCCCAGCGCGTCTCCAGTCTGAGAGCTTCCAGTTGCATTCCCTCGATTGGCAACAGCTACACAAAGACCACACAGAGACGGTATTCATACAGGAACAGTAATGACAGACATTAATGTCATGTTGTTCTTTATTTACCAGCTATAGTTGTGTGAACTGTTTGAAAAAGCACTAAATCAGCCTTAAACATTAAAACAATGTTTAGAGATATTTACAAAAATTAAGGAATGAAAATATTAAGTGATGCATTATTCACTTATATCATTTAACGCATATCAAAACTTGAACTTTTGAAGGTGGAATATGAACAGCAGTGTGCTATTTTAGTGTGCTATTTTGCAATGTGACCAAAGTCTATATGCCTTTTTTGTAACTATTTGGTAGAAATTACACGCTTAAGCTTTAAAGATATGTAAGACAACCACAAGAAAACAGGATGCCTAATAAATCCAGAGGAACACTATAAAAGTGCAATAAGCAGGGCAGCGTACCCATGACTCCCTCAGCGGTGTTGACAGGCGGGGTGTGAGATGCACTGACGAAGGGCGAGGTGCTAGCATTACTGCGGTGGAAGCTGGACATGGGCGGCAGGCTAGCATTGATGTCTGTGGGCGACACTGAGTGTGGTGGGTAGTTCTATGACAGGACAGAAAGAGAACATGGGTTGCAAACTTGAGTCTGACTAAACAAATATCAAAACTTTACTTCACTAGTCAGTCGTTGGACAACCAGTTAATAAGTTATCCAACTAGTTTATACCAGAGAGCAAATAATACCAAATTTATACTTGGTTTTAAGCTTGGCAGTGGTTTTAAACTTGGTTTTGGACACTCAACACTATACACTATATATTTGTTATTTAACACAACTGATTAAGATTTTTAGCTCATTAGCAGAGAGCTACATGAACTGAACTGGGTGTATTAGATAAGAAAGTTTCAGGAATGTTAAATAAACATTTCATGCTAAAAAACATGACGCACTGAAAAGTGTGTATATTACGGTTCTCTAAAGGTTGCTGTGAGTTTGCACATAAACGTGCAGAAAATGACAGCTGTACTTGGCTGAACCCTCAAAGAGGAGATGCAGTGTTCTCACCAGGCGCTCGTGTGTGTGCAGGTTGCTGTAGTTTCCAGACTGTGGCATATGAGATGAAGATCCTCCCAGCATTCCCCCATAACCTGGCTGGCTGATCCCATTGGACGAGTTCCACGGGTCAGAGGAATTGTGGGTCCCATCTGATTAAAACACAAGGAAGAATATTTAAACGGGGGAAAACAAAGTTTAATGGCTTCAGAGAAAGTTACTTTGCAAACTTTGGCAAGGAAAGTTTTAAATTGTGGTGACATGTATGTAATCAATAATGCTGATAAACCAGGAAAAACACAACACAGTTTGATAAGTGAGCTGAAGTCTGAGCCCCCACACTCCTCATTTTGGTTAGTGAGGATGTCAAACATGCCGGCCTTTAAATCTGCTTTTTACACTTGAGCCCAAGCCAAGCACTGAGCACAGCTGAGATAACACTCGGCCAGGCACAGTTTACTTGCTTCTGCCTCAACATTTAAAGGAAAAAGTCTTTACAGACTGAAACATATGGCTCGATCAGTCCTGACTGGCAAAGTTAAAATCTTGGTGGATGAGGTAACGTACCAGGAACTGTGTCTTCTGAGCTTTAGAATGTTTATACAATTAAAATGAACTATACAAAGATTCTGAAAGTAGATTCAGAATTGCACTGTCACAGAATCACATGCCAAAGAACTATATTACATATAGTGCACAAACAAAGCTCCATAAACTATAAAAAAAATGAAATCATTGAGGGGATAACTCAGTCTTAGGCCAGAACATGCAGGTGCAAGTGCACAAACACAGGTAACAAAAATAAACAAAAACAAATCATGAGTGAAAGCTGTAATGACTGACCGAAAAAAGTGCTTGGGAACATACTGCTGGGGGGTTTGGGGGACGGGTAGGATGGAGAGTCTCTGTTGAAGTCATCTGGGCTGGGAGATGGTGCATACACCTAAAATAAAGAAAAAACTCATCAGAAAACAGTGCTTTATATCACTTCAAACTGACCCAGGGTCATTCTTATCCCTAGTAACTTAATCCTGGGTTATCTTGTTTGCATTATATGAATATTTAATGAGGGAATTTATAATCGGCTAAACAACTGACTCTTACATTTTAACACCACATTGTTTCAAACTGGCTGTATACCTTAGTTAACCCTGCTCCAAAGCAGCTTTTCATAACTCAATGTTTGTGGTGCTAACACCTTTTGAAAATCTGAGGTGTGATACAGAAGACCAAGTGTGAGAAACGCATAAACAAGCGCGACGGTTGTACGGACACGCTCACAGTGTTAGCATATCCTCAAGTACTGAAGTATGAAAACTCTCGGCCTAATTCAAAAATATCACCGCATAGTAAAACATAAACAATGCAACCCAACGCATATGGCCAATTTACAAATTCTTTGATGTAACAGATGGTTAATTTGGAAATCTTTTGAAAAAGAGGAGAGGATTATATGCAGTGTTGTGTGTGCCTCAATGCTTAATTACAATATAATGACATTGACATGCATGGGCGCTGAGCAAACGCATCAACACAAAAGGATTAATATGCAAGTGTGTCCGGGTGTATATGTTTATGTGTGTGTATTTTAGGAGCTGTGGGGCCAGCAGAACAGTGGTTACAGCTGCAGAAATGCCCATTTCAGTGGAGGAAGATCAAAGACATGAGGCTGCAGCCCAGCAATGTGACTCTCTTAGTTCATCTGCACCAGATGGTACAAAACTGCCTCCCAGAGAGAGAAAGAGAAATAGGAAGAGAGAGAAAGATATCGAGAGACGGTAAAGATGTTATATAAGATAAAAACACACTCCAGCTGCCACTTCAGTGTCCTTTCTTCACCTGGCATGTAAATTCCCAGTGAGGACCTGATTGCTTCATCATGTTTGTAAGAACTAATCACTGTAACAGAGAGCAGATGCGCAGCTCAACGTGTTTCAATTACTTTGTGTTCAACACGATCTGTCCCTCGGCCCATCATCACAGCGGCCTTTCCTGTCCAAAGAAAATCCCAACAAATTATATAATGTTAATGCTCTGATTGCAAAATGACAAAACCACGTGATCCTTTAAGAAATCTGGCCAGTATACTGGCCGATATCATTATTCCTGTGAAGAAAAATATATCAATAATACTAATTATTGGATTATTAATTAATTAAATTATTATTATTATTATATTCAGCAGACAAGTCCAACTAGGGGGACAATTTAGACTGTAGTGGAATATTAAAAAAATTTCCCTCTGGGAAATTATGATAATATATTACCACACAAAACATTTGTTATCATTATAGTAATTATAATAATTTTTTCATTGTCAAATTGATGTACCTTTACATCTTGCCTACAAATTTCACTTGACCTACAATATCTCAGATCACCTGCATCACACACAAGCCTGCAGCCTGTCGCTACACACTCTGCACTATACTCAACACCTAAAGCCCTTTCAGTCAGCTAAGCCAGCTGTGTGCGGCCGGGCACCTAGCTGAGACGGCACTACGGGCACATGTGATTGGCAGTGAGTGTGTTCGTAATCTGAGGCAGGCTCCCGTGGGTGTGCATGCGCACACATGTGACCCGGGCTCTGGAGTCCCCTGGTGATCTCAGGTTAGGGCGGCGTGGGAGAGGGGCCTTTGTCTCCGCCTCACGGCTCAATGGGCAGCATATGGCAGCGGATAATGCTAATTGTCCGCTTTACCCCGAGCTAACCAGTCGACCCGTTAATAAACCTTCCTAAACACCCGCGCCCTTCTCCTCCAACAGAACAGAGAATAAAAGAAAGATCGAGTGAGACATTAGGGAAAAAGAGAGCAAAGGAAATGCTTCCTTTAACCAGGGCTTTAATTAGGAAGCTGTCAGTTACCCAGAAGTCTCTGGTCTAAACACCCACATGTTTAAAAGATTTCTCCCCTCATTGTTCTTTGTTTTTTTAATATAAGCAAAAACGTCATTTTTTTCCAGGTCCTGGGTGTGTAAATGGTGACAAAAACTCATGAGTAAAATGAGTTGTTCTCTTCTGCTTGCATGTCGTACACCTTCCTTTGATCTAAAAACCGCATCCATCACAACATAGAGGAAAAAAACACTGAACTGTCAACATATGGATAAGCCAACAGACAACTGCGAAAGAGACAGGGAACAGAGAGAAAATGAAAAAGAGAGAGAAATGGCATAAATGACTATGGAAGAAGGGAAAAAGGCCAGACAACAGAGTAACCCACAAGGATGAGCTTAGAGCTGAGGGACGACGAGTGACAAGTAAATATCCTGCCTCTGCATGTCACTTGTTTTGAGTCAGATCACGGCCCGAGGGCCTTCCTTTTCAACTCCCATCTTACACACTTATCAAAGCGAAAAGGCACGCTATACTCACACAATGAGCCCCTATTGAACACAGCGGCTCTGTCCTGAAGGGACACGTTTTGAGTTTTAAAGCCAAGTCTGCTTACAAAGTGAGAACGGTAAAACTTTGAAACTTAAAAGCGTTTTGTTCCTTTCAGATACAGGTGAAAAGACTCTCAAGAGCAGAAAAACAACACAAGCGTTTGCTTTGAACAACTACAGACGAACGCGCTGACTCATTATGCAAAGTTTCTGCCAGAACAAAAAGGCTGCTGCATGTTTGCATGCGTGTATCTTTGTGTACTTGATAATGAACATCAAGCAATATTTTTTTTGTCAGAAGGCAACGTGCAGTTTCTTTTGCCGTAAGTTAAAAAATCCTAATTTTTACAAATGCAGGAAATAGCAACACCTTAGACCAACGCATCGCTCCTTAAACCTTTACAAATATGTGAATTAAACGCAGAACAGCGCAGAGGAAATAAAATACTTCACACATCATAAACTGATCCAATCAAAGCAGGAAAGAGCGCTTGCCCTCCAGGGCCCGGCCATAAAACCATTGGTACCAGCTTGACATTCAAACAAATCAACTTTTATCTTTGTTGATGCTCACAGCATCTGACATTTAATAAATAAATAATATCTCTGTGCCAAGATATAAATAAAACAACAACAGGAGGAAGGGTTTATTGGGTATTTACCCACTGCTTTGGATCATAAAGCTCAACTCTGACCCGAGTTAGCCACATGCTCCTCATTTTCTCTTTCCTCCCAGCCTGCATTACAAGGCTGGAAATACTTAATATAAAAAGATCAAAGTGAGCTTTGTGGTGCAGGAACAAAGAGATCTGTCATAACAGCCTATGAGGAAAACTAACTCTGGACTCTGTCAGATGATCTCAAAAACCAAAAAAGAGACTGAGGGACTGGTGTTTGTCCCTGAAAAGCGAGCGAGATTTGAAATTACGCTACGATTACTGCCACCCTTGTTAAAAGCAATATTAACAAGGTAAATAACACAGAAATGTAATAAGCGAGAGCTCTATACAAGCAAACAATCTTCAATTCAGCAACAGACAGAGAATTCCCTACAGCACCACATGGAATGGGGGGCATCAGGGAAATCTACTGGAAACGTTTTTCCTCTCTACTGTGGTTGTAATATACCACCAGATACTTTTTATATAAAACAAGTTACAAATAATTTTAATGGAAATTTGATTTTTTTTATAAAATTAAACATTACATAATTTATTTTTTATACCAGATATTCCCAAGGAAAGTCTTTGTCAATTTCTAGAGAATTTTGTCCCTTAACTACAGAAACATTTAACTTGGCTATCTAAATAAGGATATACTTTAGTCTTCTTTTGTTTACAGAATAGTTAATAATAAATCACTACTACTATTTTTGGTGGATTTATAGAATTTAAAATTACTTTATTATAAACAAATTCAATTTCTAGCAAAAAAATTAAACATGTAAAGTATACAGGACCCAGCCACACACAAAACCACAAAAGCAGCCGAGTCACAACCAGTCACAACCAGTCATCTTTCTCATGAACCTGTACCACCAATCCAATAAACAAGCACCTGACAAAGGTTCAGCCCATACTGAACAGCCGAACACAGACGGACAAACAGGCATTATGAGAGGTGCACAGAAATCAAAGGGCCTGTGGTGGAGAGGTTTAGGTGCCCCATCAGAATTCCTGTAGAGAAGAATGCCTGACTGATTAAAAACAGATGGAGGACCAGCGATGCTGCTGATCTGAGCTCAATCTGCAAACAGGAAAGTCAAACCTCAACAGACAGACTTTCTTCCCTAATCACTCCCAGACTCCCACTTGTTATTATTGTGAGCCTGTCTCAGCGCTCAGCAAAGCAGCCGCGCAAAACCCGTGATGACTCCCGAGCACAGCCAGCATCAGTCAACACAACTAAAGACAACACTGAAAACATGCAGAGAAAGTCGAGTGATACGAATACAAAAGCAGAGCTGTGTGTTTGACTGTCTGTCACTTTCCCTCTAAAATGAGCGTGAGTCATTTTTTCCTTTAGATGTTTACATGATATTTGATGCAAAGTAAAATAAGACTTTTTAAACTGTCTGCAGCAGTTGAAATCTGGATACAGCAAATCAACTTGCACTTTTTAAAGTGCGGATGGAAGTAAATGTTGACCTAGCTCAGACTGAGGTAATGGAAACAGCAGTCTCGCTCACACACACTCACACATACACATACACACGCAAAGCTAGGAGCAGCGAGACCCTCAACTCAAAAGTTTCAGTGCGCTGAACAGTCACGGTTCACCACTCCATTAAACCCAACAGTCCACTGAGTGCATGATAAACATGTTTACACTTCCTTCAGAGAAAATAAAGCACTCACCGATTTTCCGTTATAGTAATACATGCTGCCCATTCCAGGCACAGGGTAGGCGCAATACATGATAAAAGCCTCAACACTGGAAAAGATGCGGAGCCTGAGAGAGTGGAACTCTTTCCCTACACATACATCCACCGGCTGCACAAGGGAATAATTCCTTCAGTCCTGGCCCCTACACATGGATCTACTCACAGACAACTTATGCAAAGCAGGACTGTACCAACTTAGCCGGTAGTGAGGGGGTGGCTTATGGAAGGAGGGGAGGAACCAATACCCAATAGCTTCCCTAAAGCCTCATGAGTAGTGAAAAAGAGGGGGGGAATAAACAGAGGGAGGGGTGGAATCAAAACGAATATGTGGGTTGACTTAAAAAAAGAAAGTAAATTAGAATTTTTGATTTTGTTGAAAACACTGGAACAACTAACATGTTGATTTACCTGTTGACTGCTGTCTGTTCGTATGCAAACTCAGTAAATACAACACTTTTCCAAGTTCTCTAAGTTCAACACTCTATCTGTGAAGCACCCTGTGATGGATCTTTCATAAAAATGTGCTATACAAATAAAATGTTATTACTGCCTAACTATATCACTTGTGTACACACTGCTAATTAATATTATTATTTTCATTATTGTTTCATTTTTTTTTTTTGTGGAACAGATGAAGAGTATGGAGAGGATTTCCCCAGTACATTATCGTAATAAATTATAAACCACAGAATTAATTATTATAGTATAGAATTATTATAATTATATTAAGTATAATATTAATTTTAGACATAATCGTAATCAATTATTACAACGCAATATTTCCACACAAAATGGCAACAACAATGAGAAACACTATTAGCACTAAAATGATGCAAGTGTATAAGTTCTAAGTGTTGCGACCTGTGGCTGTTGTTTTAAAAGACCCTCACGGTTGCGTGACAGCAAACAGCTGCAGAGGGAGTCGAACCTGACGTCAAGCACAGAGAGCAATGACGCTCCATTTCCTCACACGCCTCCACCTCTCTCCCCCTGTCTCACTGTACCCGTTCCCCTTCACGGGCCTCCTGCCACAGACTGAGGGGAACAGTAGGGTGTTGGGGGGGGGGTGGACAGAAGGGGAAATGAAGGGAAGTGGAGGGGGTGAAAGTGGAAGAGAGGCAAAAGCAAAAGGCTGGACACAGTTATTGAAAATGAATGGCTAGCTGTGCTAAAATAGACAAGGACGGAGCGGCAGAGGTTGTCCGCTTGCTGTGAACATGCTGACCTGTAGCGCCGTCGGTCTCTTTAATGCCTGTTCGGCCCACTCCTCTCTGAGGTCTTTCATGTCTGTCACTGCAGGCTTCCCAGTCCAAACACAGTCCCCCCCTCGGCCCATTCACAACATTATTGTTGGAAAAGATAAAAGCCTTCCTAGAAAACGATACTTTATTATGCTTTTTCCTCTAATTCTATTATTATTTATTCTTTTTTCTTTTCGCACTGAGACTCTTTCAAATGTGTCCAAGGTGGTTGAGATGGACAGGCTGGTACCACTTTAAACCTGGAGCCGTTTCAAGTCCATGCTTTAAGAGAGACGGTTGTGCTACAGGAACGTTTGAAGACTTCATAAAACAAATACAGATAAAGAATGCATGCTGGGAGGAAGAGAACATGAAAAAAAATGATGAAAGAGAGAAATGAAGAGGGACAGAAGGATCACAAATTACGGACACATGTCCGAACAGTTCATCACGCAGTCTTGCTTTGTTCTCACTGGGCTGATGAGGAGAACTCCACACAGCTGCTGCGCATACCTTCATTATGATGACTGCTGTGAAAATGACCAATCATGAGTGAGTATGAACCATTTCTTTAGAAATTTACTTGGAGTGTCTACAGACATGGATAGTTACGTGAAGTTATTTGCTCCTTAAACATGAACTACCCCATGACATTAACTACCCCTATGTTTCTGTCTTACACATAGTTTAGACAGGCATGATGGAATAAAATGAAGTGATAAATGTTTCTGGTTTTCATAAGAATATGTTTTTGTAAAGTATGTTTATTGCTGACCAGCTCTGCCAACAGTGAAATTTAAGAATTTCACTGTCTTATATTATGAATATTATATCTTATATTATGAATATTATATACTATACATACACATATACTATATATAATCCTTCTTCACCATATACTCATTCTCTTCTCACCATAAGCATCTTGCACAGACACAACACAACTATGCTGTACTGTTTTGCATATTTTTATTACTATTATATTATACTATTTATAATACTATTTTTGAACTGTTTGCATATTTGTGATGTATATGTTTCTACTTTATTCTTTTGATGGTATTCACTGTGTAAAGCAAAGGAAGAATTTCATTGTACAGTTCCCTGGACATTAAATATATACATATTTATTAACAATAATGTTCTAAATGGCTCTATTGTCTAATTTTCTGTTATTTCAGTATTTTCATTATATCAAAACAAACATTATTTAACCTGTTGAGTCATGCACCGTTAGAAAACAGCATTTAACAACCCAGTTCTTTAACACACCACTGACACAGAAGGTCCGGAATTCACCTGTACTGACTCTGTGTGGATTATCAGTTTAAATGTAGAAACGTCAGCAGACAGTCTGTGCTACTAATCAATCTGAAATCTAGACACTTCTAAATCAGCATCCCCACACACATCCCACGCCTGCAGGTTACAAACATACAGAAAGCTCCTCTCAGCCCATACAGGCTAATTCAACGTCCCCATGCTTTTATAAGGCCATTCATCACAACACATTAGGAGGAAAATCTCTCTCCACGGGTTTCATGGGCTTATGAGCATTCTGTTACGTGCTGGTAATGATGAATGTCTTTCTGCTTGAGGAAGGAGCCCAGACAAAACACACAGAAAAGCCGTTGCTCATGTTCATTATATTAGTATAACACAGGTATTTAGCGAACATTTCCTCCAGACATGATAAATCCACCGAGCCTCTTTCATCAGTCCAGACAGGAGATATAGGTTTCCAGCCTTCCTGCATGTCTGAGCCAACGAACTAAGCAAGCAACAGGTCTTCATCCAATTACAGCACATCTGACATCAGCCAAAACAAAAGTGGTTCACCCAGTTACCCGACCTGCACCAACGCTCAGAACCCAGAGTGACACCTTCCTAATTCTTGACATTTGCTGTCTGCTGACCTACAAATGCTGTGTCTAGGGCTCACGTGAGGACTGCGCTCAAGTCAGGTAAGAGATGCCAGCGCATCTTAGATTAACTGCACTTTACACACTTCACATCTTAAGATAATCAGCTCTGACTGTTGACGCTCTTAAAGAGACTAAAGCTGTGCGCATACATTCACACACAAAATAAACACACATGAAACTGATTTACAACCATCTGAAATGTAAATGCTAAAACAAACTGAACACATCTTTTTAGTCTCTGTTCTTTTAAGGTTTTATTTTTAACTGCTGAAAGCCACGTCATGACAGTTTATGCTCCTCATTATTTAGGCTCTAATGCCTATGGTAAATTTCGGCATACTAACCCTCATAAACAGATTCGGCCCAGAGGTAATCATGTCTCTGTTCACCATCAGACTGAACCAGAAGCATCTATCTAATCACTTATCTGATGAGCTCATATCCTTTCAGACACACACACACACACATTAACCTATATATCTAAATACTGTGAACATACTAAAATCTGTATTATTGTAAGCTAACTGTAATTACTACAGACCCCTAATGAATTTTCATTTTCTAGATTTAGTTAAGTATTAAGATAATGATGATTATCTTATCTCTGAACCCAATCTTTACAGAAACCTGATGAAGCTATTATTACATTCAAAGCAAAAAATGATTTATGAGCCTTTAAAATAATTAGGGCGACTTT
>JAZGTI010006943.1:7885-22495 GCA_036877585.1 Botia kubotai | reverse complement strand
ATGTACATGTGTCTAAAGACGAAAACTTTACAGACATGACATTTATGGGAGGGTTGCTAGAAAGAAGCCTCTGCTCTCAAAAAAGAACAAAGCTGTACGTTTCTTTGCCAGAGAGCTTTTGGACAAACCAGAGGCCTTTTGGAAGTCCATTCTTTGGACAAATGAGTCCAAAATAGATTTATTTGGTCATAATCAAAGCTGCCATGTTTAAAGAAAAGCCAACACTGAATTCCAGGAAAAGAACCTCCTCCCAACAGTGAAGTATGGTGGTGGAAATGTAAAGGTATGGGGCTGGTTTTGCACAATCTGATCGGTCTATGACATCAAAGTATCACGAGAGAGCAGACGGCACTGAATGCTTTTAAATCGCTCTCGCGGTACTTTACCACCTTAAGTACAAGCCTACTGATTCTCCGATTCAGAAGTGTTGTGAATCAAGAACCCTCTCTAAAGCTGAACATAAGTACTATCGGAATTGCTCAAACTTTTGTTTGGGTGTTTGTAATTGCTTCATCATACACATGGTCAGCATACAAAACACAGTTGGTAAACCGGAATTTTTTATATTGTTAATAATTTGAGGCCACTGTTAAACTATATAATATTTATTTATTCGCTAACATGTTTTGTTAATTTCTTTATATGTATTTTTTTTTGCATTCGTTTTATTCTTGTTCATGTCTGAATATACAGCAAATGTCCAATCACGAATGTTTACCTAATGTTTACCCACTGTCAAATTCATTTCATATTTTAATTGTACAGCGTGTCTTTCATATTCGGATTTTAGGCCCAGGAAAAGATCTTCGTCTTTCACTAAACTTTTTATTTGTTGACACATTTTCAGGTAAGTGAGTTTCCTTTGCTGTTATTGTTTGCTCTTTTTTTGCACACACCAATTTCTTATAGCTGGTGATATGTTTGAATCTGAATGAGATGGCATAATCAAAAAAATATGCATCATTAAAAAAAATAAGGTAACTTCTGACTCATGGTTTCAGTGTTCAGAGAATGTCCTACTGTTTACATACTGTACTCTGAATCTGACTTAATTTACTCACAGTTACAGTTTTGCAACTGACATACCTTGATTAAAGCAAGTTGTGGGATAATCAACCCAAGTTTAATCAAGTTTGGGTATCTTGCTTTCTGGAATACCCAATTGTTGTAACTTTAAGCCAAAAATGATTTTCACTGTATTCTCTAATGACTACCACGGAACAAGTTGTACATAGATACAAGCTTCTTCTGAAAACATTCAAAAAAACCTCAAAGTGTTCCTAAATGCTTGAAAAGGCAAAAGGTGGACAAAATTGCAGTGGTATGTATGAGGGAAGATGTATTTATAAACCCAGTGTTGTTGTTGCACAGCTTGCTGTCAAGTACAAGTGATTGACCACTCCCTACTATTACACTACAATATTGATGTTAGTCATCCTTAGAAAACTGCAGTCTAATCTAACAGCGTTGCAACAAGTCATCCTTAATGAAGGTAATATTTTTTTAGTTTTGTTAAGCTTATTTAGTTATTTAACTGTACAATCATTTTTTTTAATATGTACTGGTGCTGTTAAATTATAGTGTTATACTAACAGGCGTTTCTATTTTTTCGTCCACCCTATTTATATCACTGAGCCTAAGCTAAATAACAGCTAAATAAATGATGGTGAAATAGAAATAAAGAGGCAGAACATAATCAAGGACACAGTAAAGTGAAGTGTGATGTGATATGACATTATATGATGTGCTGTGACATTAATCTGATCAACTAAGACAAAACAGCTCAGTAATAAAAAGGCTTGTTAGACTTGAAGCAGCTCTGCACATGCTTATCGGTGTATGACGTCAAAGTACAGCTAGAGTGATTGGAGAGCAGGTGGCTCTGTATTCTTCTGAATCATTTTTGCCTACTTTTATGTCATACATCAGTCATCGATTTAAGTCCAACAAGCCTATTTATGGTATATGATTGTATTTACCCTGTAACTACACAGAACAAGAGGGTAACAAGCATCACTTTCATTTACAACCCACAAATGTTGTATTTACCCTGTAACTACACAGAACGAGGAAGGAACAAGCACCACATTAATTTACAGTCCACAACTGTTATATTTACCCAATAACTACACAGAACAAGAGAGTAACAAGCACCACTTTAATTTACAGCCCACAACTGTTGTATTTACCCTGTAACTACATGGAACAAGGGGGAAACACCTTGGACAGTAATTACAGATAAAAATATTGCAGTAGTTTTAATTTAATTGTTTGATGGCCAAATTAAACTCCGTAATCTCCACCATGTATCATTTAATAATAGAATTTGTAGGCCTACACCATGGTTAAAAAAATACCTAGGCCTGTAATAAAATAGGCTACTAATATAAAATTATGAAAAGTATATTGTCTTTCTCAATCACTCCTAAACATAAGATTGTTGTTTAGGTCATACATATCATACCATGTAATATTAGAATGGGTAGCCCTTAGTCTTAAAATACTTTTACAGGTTGTTGCCCCTTTATTCCCAAAACATTGCATATTGTTCCCTTATATACCTACATGGAGGTACTGAATAGATACACTATAATTACAAAAACGGTAAGCTGTAACTTCAGTTTACTTACGCGGTTCGTTGTAGGTTAATTATCTAGTTTGTTACCCCCTTATTACCCAAACATAACACATTGTTCCCTTTACTACACTTTGCGAGTTGTAATCTAAAGCGTTACCATCAGTTTTAATAACTCCTTTCACTCTTATACCAGCGTTATTGTCCGTTTCCCCTGCCGTCTGAGATACGATTTTCTAACATACAAAATAAAATGTTAACTTTTACAAACATGTGTATTTTTAAAGTCATGACAACGTCATATTACACATGAATAAACGTTCTTATTTTTAACTGTATTTTTACTAGTCATCTTACAAAGGTCCACAAAATACCAACAGATCCTATAGTTAATTTCTTACAAAAGTGTTTTATTCAAGAGTGCATACAGCACTTTTATCCTGTAACTTACTTCATTTAAGATATTGTAAGCTCTGTCCAGGTGACAAAACATGAATAATAGTAATCATGAGCTGTTGGTACATCTGCTCTTCAAATTGTAATTTCATTATGTGCTTCATCTCAGGTGTTTTTGTGTGAGTGAAATGCGCTAGGGTCACTGGCATGACGTTTGAAACGTGGGCGCGTAATATTTTAAAGGTCTCCATAAGTAGTAAAAGATTCGCTAGTAGCCGCAGCGGTATGAAAGGAAACAGAAGTCTGCAGGACAGCCACAGGACAGAAACGATTATCTGAACTAAACACAATTTTGTAAGTAAACTGAGCAGTTTATTCATATAACTAGAGAGTAGACCGGCGATGTTTTGTTTTTTCACCAAGTGTTCGTGTTGTTTCTATGATATATTGTAAACTTATAGGCTAAACGTAAACGTTGATTGTTTGTTTTATACAGGTATGCAACAGTTTTCAACTCATTAGAAGT
This sequence comes from Botia kubotai, assembly GCA_036877585.1. NCBI lineage: Eukaryota > Metazoa > Chordata > Actinopteri > Cypriniformes > Botiidae > Botia > Botia kubotai. The sequence goes on along the minus strand of JAZGTI010006943.1, from coordinate 18,998 downwards.
TTTAACTATCGATTTTCAGGGATTCCAATGGAGCGTTTAATTGTATTTCTTGACGGCCAATGGTGGCACCTTCTGTCACTGTGTCTGCTGTTGTTTGCTGCCGCATCATCACACCCTCTACCTCCCAATCTCGAAATGTTGAATGCCGAGATAGGGGCCGCCAAGGCACCGGGTAACCTGGGCGAAATAAACCGTGAGTGTTGGGACGCAGCGTCACTGGCGGTAATACAAGCGCGTAAGTTACGCGTTGCGGACACCGTTGGTGGGCTCTGGGACTTCATGACATACTTGCGCGGGTCTCAGGAACCCAAACATCAAGACATGTTCATGGAGTTGGCACAGGTCTTTTGGGAGCGATATGTGGACTGTGTGCTCTCCCGCGCGCATGGACTGGGCAGAAGGGCCAGGGCGGCAAGACAAGAGATTTAACATATCAGTCAGAAGGGGTGAGGATCTAGTTACTTCGCTGTCTGTCAAAATGTAGAAAGATAATGTATTTCATTGTGCTTCTCGTCTATCAAACTGCAGCTATCCAAAATAAATAAGCTTTCATAAATAAATGTCAGTCATTCTGTTGTAACGGTGCATTTATTATTTTTATCAGACACATCACATTTGAACCAAACGACCTATGTGTTGAAGCAGGTGTCTTTTTTTAAAGAACGTATAGTCTATAACTGTCTATTTGCAAAATGTCTAGCACTGTGTAATTTTAATTAATAGGTTATATTCTGCAGTCTAATGAATCTATGAAGTGGCCATGCACATTACAATTATCTTGTTACATTGCGAGAACTGAACCATTCTATTTAATCATTCCCATTTATGTATTATGTTAAAATAAATAATTACTATGGAAAATAATAATTATTTAAAAAGGCACAAACGTATTTGCTTGAGATTTTGCACAGTACACCTTGAGCTACAAAGTTGATGGGGATAATTACCTATCCACGAAATGACCCTTGAGTTCAGTGAGTCATCTGTTTAAACCTTTACATTTGCCGAACCCTGCAGTGCAACCACAAACCCAGACAATAAACACAATCAACCATAATACAGCAAATCAACATCCAGTTAACTTGTCAAATTTTCTGTTGAACGTTTAGTACCTCTACTAAGAGGTTCCAGTTCCACAGAACTGGAGCGTAAAAAACATTAAATCGAAAAGTCAGATGCGTTGCTCTGATCTTGCTCAGATATAAGTGAATGTGAGGTAGCTCTTTCTCTAATTATTATGATCAGTATGAATGGATTAATATTAGTCTATTAATAATAGCCTATTTAATGCACAGAATGTCAATTCGTGGTCAACATGGCAAAGGTATTATTTTTGCCTTTAGGAGCATATTGCTCGCAGCGATACGTGATGTTTCTCATTTTAGACATGTGAAATGTGATTTCATGTTTGAAGTGGATTGAAGTCAAAAGTTCTTTTATCACCTAGATGGTGCCAATATGAACGCGATCATCAGTTTATTATACGAACTGCTTACGCCATCTCGTGGTCACCAGCACACGCTCTGCATGGGGGAGTTTCTGAAATGCACCCAACTGTTACTTAACCCTCGTATAAGTGGAGAAGCTTCCTAGATCTGCGCTTCTTAAAAAGTGGGCAGTGTTGCAATCGCGGAAAACTGGGGAAAGGATGGTATAATCAAATAATAAAATGCATGAAACATAATTATGAATAGTTTGGATAGCAAAATATGAGAATATCGCTTGCTGTAGTTGTTAGGCAGATGCCACGTGATATGGTCTCATCGTAGTGATGTTAATATAATAATATGACTAATTATTGTTAAGGACACTGTATTTATTATTGTTCAATACATTTTGTTGGCGCTGCATTGGGTGTAAAAGGGTCGTGAGCAACATCAGATTCTCGTCCTCGGTGACACATATATATATGTGGCCCAGCTTTACGTTGGAATGTCATAAGGTTTATAAAGGAGATGTGAGACTTGTTCATGTATATTACCCAGGTTAAGTTTAACCCATAAGTCCCCGAACAAGGCCACTAAAGCACGCAAGTGGCGATCAAAACTGAATTTTACCAAAAATTAATTCGAGTAAACAATAAAAATGTTGGAGAATAAATCTGTAATAAGGGCTTTTGTCATACGCCTGTGCACTATTATTGCTTTTATATGCAATATAAAAAATCACAGTGACGTATGTTGGACGATAAAGTGATTTTTGCAACGTTTTAAGACTAAAGATCAAGAAGCTGATGCGCATCGAGTAGATCGATTGAGTTGCCTTTCGTTTAACGAAATAAGCGAATGGTGCTGTATTTCACTAATGCCATGTGCGCACGGCAGACTCTGCGATTCTGGGCTCGCTCCACATGCCTGTCGGTGCGGCACGAGGCGCAGAAGATGCTGGATGGAGACTGACACCTTGGAGCTTCTTCCATCATCCAACGACGTCGTTATTGTTCTGTAATATTGTTCTGTATCACTCATCATTGCACCATTCCATTGCGTTCCCGTCTAACATCAGTTCTTGAGGACAGCATCTTTGTGATCAGTTATCCATGTCATCCTGTGACTCGGCTTGGATCCTCCCACAAGGGATACGGACTATTTATACCGCACACAGCATCCTGAGCCTTTTAGAGAAACGCGATTCTGAAAAACAGAGAATCTGAAGTTTATTCGCTTGGAGGTAAGAAAATCTGGTGTCACTATACAAATGTTTTTAATTACTACACCGAACAGTACGCAAACGAATGTTGATGTGACCTAAATTATACAATGATCATAACACGTATGATATTTGGTTATTCATACAATTGTCGGGAAAATTTACACTAATGACTCGTTTGGACACGTATCGTAGATATTCACCCTGCCGTGTACAGTTAGGAAGTGTTATGAATACTTTGGCATTTGCACAGTTTACAGGAAAGGAATAAAAAATCTGTACCATTTCTGTGGCTTTAACTAAATGTGACCAGGGAGGGCATTTCATATTTAAATGTAGGATATTCAGAGCATCATCATACCTTTACTTACGTGTGACATAACTCGGTCTTTATCCAAAGCACAGATTTTTCTCAATTGCCAGAGGCATTTAATGTGCTTTTCTAGCATTTTGGGGGTCTGCAAGGGGCGTAGACCTTACGTACATCATGTAGACACACGTGCTCTCAGAGACACGTGTACGTGTGTACATACTCAGAACGTCCTTTTGATCTAAGAAAAAATGCTCGCTTTACACATTTGTAATGTTTAGTGGAAAACATGCTGAAGCAGCAACTTTGGTTAAATAAACTGTGGAGATAAACAATTGTTAGATAAACAGTTATATTTCCTCAGCTCTGTTGATTATATTGATGTAGTTGATGTAATACTAGCTAGTTAGAAGCTGATCTAATACTGTTAATGTGTGGATGACGGAATAGGCCTATAATAGATCAAACATTTACTTCTTTTATATTGTTTTTTCAACATTAGAGACGACTAAATAAACCATTTAAATAAAGCATTTTGATTTGACATTTATATTAGATTCTTGATGTTAAATATAAACATAAAATTATTAATATGTTAGTTATTAAGGGAAGATCTTTTAAAAAAAATTCCTACGCATTCAAAGATAAATGGATGTGACAAACAGGGGGCTGGTCATCCCATGTGAGTACCTCCAGTGAATGTGGTCAGGAGACTGTTAAATGGGGCAGTGGGATGGAAATGCCAGTTCCAAACTCTGCCAACTCGCCTCTCCACCCCCATACACACCCCCGTCTCACCATCCTCACCCCCAGTTATGCCTGGAATTCTGTGCATGCTCTTTGAAAAGAGTAAACAACCAGGGTCAAAGAAAAACGAGTTGTGATAGGTGACCATGTGTTGGCTATCAGCATGCCAGGCCTCCTTTTTCAAAAACATAAACACAGGCAGCATGGATTACGAGCCAAACTGATGTGTAATCATGGGGGATTTACATCTGTCAGGATGAGACAATGAGGGGGTTCAAATAACAGTGCCTCTCTCCATAAAACCGATTATAATTTGCTTTTGTCAGGAAGCAGCAACAGCGGTAAAACTAGCATTACATCAGGGGGTAGATTGTCCAAGCATCTTTTGTGTATGTAGTACTTCTAATGATATAACAACAGGATAAAATTTTACATTTTTAATGTTAGACAGTTAACTGGCATGTGAATGTTAGTAAATGAACAATTTAGCAACATAAACAGTCAAGTTATGTACTACAGTCATGACCCTAATAGCGTACAGGAGAATACAGCGTATAATAGTCAAGTTTTTACACCACTTTAACAACTTTATACTATATATTATAATATATACCTGTAGTTTGTGGAAAAAACATTGTCACAATATAAAGTCATTTTAAATTGGAACTGGTATATGTGAGACAGTTTAGCGAATAGCTGCAGATCTAGCATTGACGTAATGTGCAAGAAAATGCAAGACAATATTCATTTTAGGGATGGGTACTAATACCTGGGAACTCGGACATGCCAGAGACAATTGATCATAAAACAATGATCACATGGTTTTATTTCTATTTTTTTGATAGTCATAGTTTCATCATAGTTTTCTCAACATACATTTTATAACAGTGTTTTAATTAAAATCTTATCTCCATGACACATATGCCCCGCCCCCGAGTACTCGTTTGTCAGATGTATCAAATCATTGAAATGAAAAATTGACAAAAATGCCCATCCCTAATTAATTTTATGGTAATTAACAGATGTGTATTTTTGTTTACCAGTGCCAGCGCTGATTCTGGCTGCCACTATGCCTCTTCTGGAAGAAAGTTCCCTGCCAAGTGAGTGTGCTCGAACGGTGCCAGTAGTCATAATTGGTGAGTCACAAATGAGAAAGCATGTTATCAGATGGACTATTTTTGCAACACATGGTTATAGAATCTTTACCGATTCATCTTATTTGCTAATAATCTTATACAATCCTCTTCACTTATTCAGGAAATGGTCCTTCTGGTATATGTTTGTCATACCTACTGAGTGGGTATACTCCATATTTAGATCCTATGGCTGTGCACCCAAACACCATCCTGTTTCGTAAACTACAGGAAGCCAAACAAGTTCCCATCACTGAACAGGTAATATGGGATATGCGGTGCCTTGCAAAGTAGGTTACAAAACAAGTTGCACAATTGTGAACAATCCCAAAAAGTTTACATACATGGTCATCTATACAATTAAGAAGTTGTCTGGGGTGTCTTCTTGTAGGATTTGGAGTATCTTTGTGAGGGTTTAGAGGGACGTTCGGGGAACCCTGTGGCAGTGCTCTTCGACACCCTCCTTCATCCAAATGCAGATTTGGGGTTCGAGTTCCCTTCTGTACTGCAGTGGAGGCTGGAACAGAAACACCACATTCCTCATCTGGTCTTAGGAAAAGCCACACCTGGTGGTGCCTGGCATGTGAGTGAAGTCTTTTGGGAGGTTGGAAAGACTTTCTGACCTTATAAGCCTCAGCTCTAAGATCTTAAAAAACTCATTACCAAAAAAGAATCACCCTTGACTACCAGTTTGGAGAAGCATCTGAAGTATTATCCCATGTTAAGGTCAATCCCATGTTAAGGTCTTTCTTTATACTTTTGGATTTTTACAACCAGTGGGCTGTATCCAGTGTGAAAAAAATTGGACCCTGAATTTACAACCCAAGCATTCATGTTTGTTGAAATGTTCTTCATTGATAAAATCTCCCTCTCTGTTCTCCAAGGCGATGGAGGGTTCAATGCTCACCATTAGTCTTGGTATATGGATGGAGTTACCAGGAGTCAACTATAGAGATCTAACCTTGGGCAAGAGGAGGTATGTACTATTGAGAACAGCTGCATACTGTACATGATGAAGACAGCTTCAATTAGTGTGCCCCAAGTGTCTTAACACTGATAATATCCAGATGTTTCTCAGGGTTTCTTTTAAACAGAAAACATAAACAAATATGGTGCACTTTTCAAACATGTCAGGCAGTTCACAGTTTGATGGATTTCTTTGTGTGTGTCTGTGTGTGTGTGTCTCACAGGGGGCCATCCAACGATCGAGCCACTCCAGAGGAGATCTCTTCCTACTACAAAAACTATGTCAAGCTTATGGGCCTCCAGAAGAACTTTGTGGACAACACCTATGTCACTTCTGTTCAGAAACTTCACCGCAGTCGTGAAACAAACAGTCTTGGGAATGAGAAAGAGAGCGTAAATGGTCAGATGAATAGTGTGAAAAATGGGTTTGATTACTGCAATAAGAATGGGACTGAAAATGATCAGAATGGAATGCTAAATCGGTTTAGTAATGACTTCCAAAATGGAATGGAAAATACCAGTAGAAGGGATGAGATTAGGGAGGAGAAAGATGAAGATAAAAGAGGCAAAGAAGTAAAAGAGAGTTCTGGGGTTTCCCAAGGGCTTTCCCAGGGACTCTGGGAGGTCAGGGGTTACCAGCAGTTCCAAGGTGACACTAACGTCCCCTTTAGCTTATTTGCAGAGAATGTTGTCTTAGCAACAGGGGCATCTGACTCACCAGCTCGATTAGGAGTAGAAGGTGAAGACCTTCCTTATGTTTTTCACAACGTGCGGGACCTTGGGGTGGCTGTCGGCTGTCACGGCAACCTGGGACCTTCCTCTGACCCTGTACTGGTAGTGGGAGCAGGGCTTAGCGCAGCCGATGCAGTGCTATGCGCTCTCAACCACGAGGTCCCTGTGTTGCATGCCTTTCGTAAGCGTGCTGATGATCCAGGTCTCATCTTCAAGCAGTTGCCAAAGACCCTTTACCCAGAATATCACAGGGTCTATCATATGATGTGTTCCCAAGCTTACCCATCATCCCCTGTCACCAACACCACAAACCCCAGCCCATCTCTGTTCCCAGACTACACCAGCTTCCCTGAGCACTGTGTACTCTCCTTTCAGCCTGACATGCACTGTGTGATGAGGGGATCCAATGGTGTTCTTAAAGCTCTGAAAGTCTCGATAGTGCTAGTTCTGATTGGGACCTATCCCAATTTGTTTTTCCTGAAGGAGCAAGGGCAGTACCTTGGCTTGGATCCCAGCAGGCCAATTTCCTGCAAACAAAATCCCATTGACATAAATCCCTACACCTTTGAGTGCAATGCTGAGCCTGGGCTCTTTGCCATGGGTCCCCTTATTGGTGACAATTTTGTACGTTTCTTGAAAGGTGGTGCTCTGGGTATTGCTAGCTGTCTTCTTAGGAGACTGAAACAGATGAGGAAGAACAGGAAATTGATCGGGGAGAAAGGAGGATGTGGAGGACGAGAAAGAGAAGGCAGTAGGGGAGGAGGACTTGTTTAAGGATATGGTAAAGTTGTTCTTGACAGGAGGAGCCTTGGAAAACATTTTTTATACGTATGCCGTGAAGACATTTAATGTAACTACAACTTTCTTAATAGTAAGTAAGGTACGTTTATAAAAAAAGCAGAAGCTAGAAAATATTCTCTTCCCAACTGTGTCTTACTGTAGGTTGACCATCTTACCAATAGGGGTTTACACGACAGGAATAATGTGCCAATATGTCAATGTCATTTTAAGTCAGTGTGAAGTACCTCTTATTGTTGCAAATTCTGTCAATTGCCTTGTTATTAATTGTAACTAGTTGTCCGCTATTGTGGATATGACATTTTAGACGGCAAATCTCTTAATCAGATTACAGTGCCTAAATCAAGGAGCATAGATAAAAGCAATACCTTAAGAGCAGATGACTTTACAATCCATGTACATTAATATGCACCTGTGAACTAAACGTACAATCTATGTACATTCATATGCACACTAACTTAAAATCTTAAATGACCTATATTATTATTAATAATAATGTACAAACATGGCCTTACCTTGAAGCTCTGTGTTCAAGGTTCAATTCCTAGATTTTGTTCAATTGGATATGTATTCTAATACAAAAGGTAAAATTTTTCAATGGGCTTGTAAGATCTTCAAAGATCAGAACTGTGTAGAAAAGGATACGATACAATACAGCATCAGCACAACAGAGCCACAAGTTCATAATCTTGAAGAGAAGGGAATTTCAGTCCACATTTTAAAAGCATTGGAAACCAAATGTTCCTTCGCCAGTAACTCAAAATATACTAAGTGCCAAAGCTCAGGAAAGCAGTCAAATTGTGATCATGGTCTTCAGACTTCTAAGCAAAACAGACAAATGTACTGGATAACAGAATTCAGTTTAACCTAACATGATATTTGCTCCAGAATCAATTCCTTAAGTACTGTTTTTCCTTAAGCAAAAATTCCCACTCTCCACAATTACACAGTGAAAATATATACTTTGTATTTCTCTGTTGTGCCAAATAAAGTTTTTATAAGGCTTTGAAATAAGAAACCTCCACACCTGCATCAAGTTTTCTTCTGCCATTCAGATTGTAAACTTAGACTGCTGAGGAAATGTCAAGCGGAAGATCTCAACAAAGGACCTGAAGCTGTAGTCACACAAACCCCAAACCATAAGATGACAGCAGTCATTTCATTCAATGCAGAATGGCTTACAGTAACGAGATGATGATAGTTGTTTCAAACAACCTAAATGCAATGTTGGTGTGAAGATGACACGCTGATGACTGCTCAAATTTGTAAAACTTTTAATATATATCTACATTTTGTACACAGTATTTTTTATAACAGACAAATAAATCTCTTATAAAAATGGAAATGTGTTTTGCCATTGCAAGTCTCTAAACTCATGTTGAGTGCAGGACATGGAAAGATCTAAGCCGTTATTATTTGTGGGATTGCCAGGAAAGAAGCTCCATGACATAACAGGACTTGTCTTCTTAGTCACTGAACAGAGATCAGCAGTATTATGAACTATTCTTCATAATTTCTTAGTGGGTCTAGGGTTGTACCTGGAAAAAAAAGAAGCATATGCAAGTTACTTACACAATACAACCATTATTTTGACTGAGGCTTTTAACATTCCTTTCTTACGGTGAGAATAAGTAACCAAATGTGGAAATGATTGAATAACTGGGCAAATTAATACAAACTCTAGGTTGTAAAAATTGTTTAAAAGTCATCAAACCAGACATCCCCTTCAATAAAATCTGTCTGGGACACTTCATTAGCCTGTGTGAGGGAGCTATAGAAGATGTTGGAAAAATAGAGGTGCTGTTTTCTTTTCACTCTTTTATTTTCTGTGTGATGTTCCCACTCCATGCATGACTGGCTGAGCATCATGATTCAGAGATCAAACAGTTGTGTTGGATAAACCACATTGCTGCGAGTGTGTGTTTTTCTGCTTGGGCAGAAGAAATGGCACCACTTGAAGGTCCCCTGTTAGCCTGGTTCAGTCTCCAGGCAACAATTCCTTGTCTCTGAGACCTCAGCAGAACATCTCAGTAAAGGAGATCAACAACGAGATTTTGGTTGTACAAAGATAAACATCACTCATGGCAATATTGCAAAGCACATTTCCAAGCTTTGTTGTTGAGAGGTGACATTTACTCGCAAAACTACTTTCAGAAACTTTTCGTTGTACAATTTTAAATTAAGTGATCTAAGAAAATCACCTCAAATGTAAACTTCAAAAGCCATCACTGTATTTTCTGTGATAATCACTCTGTTTAAACAGCAGGAGCTCATTAGAAATATCAGTGGGGTCATTGTGGCCCAGTGTGACTTCAACTGTTAACAATGATTTAAAAGCAGTTGGGAAATCATTGACGTCATACTTTCCAAGTATGCTCTGGCAAACTGTAAGAACTGCTAAAAGGAGAATACCTCCTGTCAACACCATGTACGATGTGGACACTGCAGTTAATCAGGCACAGAGAAATCACGTAATTCTACAGATCCATGAGTCTGGTTAAGAAACTTGATTGGCGTGTGAACAAAGCAGTAATGTATTCTCAAAAGAGACGTGACATGGCATACTGTAAGACACGCTGCGGGTGAGTGAAGCTTTTCAAACTCTGGCATTTAGCTGGAGACCTGCACATGCAGCTTTGCATAACCAGTCCTCTGAGCGCATGTCTGATAGCAATAACAGACCCGAAACGGACCAACAATGGGAATCAGAAGCCCCTTAGCTCTGCCCAGCCCTGTGTGAGTGCGTCAGAGTATCCTGATGCTAAACCAGTCGCAGCATGTCCACTGAAGTCTTAGCCCTTACTGTGCCGTCACAAAGTTTATCGTCTCATTGTGTGCCTTGATTCTCTAGGGTCAGAGGTCAGAGTCTGGTTGAATGCACTGTTAGTTTAGGTGAATGGCAAATGCTTGTCTGGATGAGTGTGAGGATCGTGCAGAGATCAGAAAAGATCAATCAAGGTTCAGATGAGACCGAGACCTTTTGAGAGCGCTGACGGCACTGGATGTTGTTTCTATATCCATTCTGTCCTTCAAACTTAAGCTCAGCTAGTCACACAAATACACAGACTGCATACCTGAACAAATCATCACCCAGAGTCACATCTCATTCATTCTGTTTCTCCTCCTGTGTGACAGAGAATGCCATAAGTGAAAATACAACCCCCATAAGTGAATGCCACATTTTTTTGTCTTGTATGTTCCTCCATTATAAAACAAATTATGCGCATTTCACACTGTATGTGGTAGGCAACAAAGTTAACTCTCGCAATGTTGATTCTCACATCTACTAGCATTGAAAGCAACTAATCATTTGATTCATAGGCAACAGCTTTATGCTGTCATTATTTAAGCAAATAAAATATGAATGCTGTTTGGTTGGTTAAGACTAACCTATAGAGTAGAATTGAGAATAACGGAATAACCCCTTCAAACATTAACTGATTAATCATTAAATCTGTAAACATTTTTGGGTGAACTGTCCCTTTAAATCATCACTTTGTCTTTACTATCACTCTCATTTCCTTGTTTCCCTCTTACCTCAGCTGCCTGTCTGAGCCACTCCTCCAGTTCAGAGTTCTTGCTGTGATTGTGAGACACCAGATCAGAGCCTCTGATAATATTGGACATCCCCTTTAATCCAGGGACGGATTTCTAGACATGCACACCCACACACAGATACACATACACCCACCAACAAAGCACATACACAGAGAAATGTAATATTATGAGAATCATGGTGTCTGTTTATATCTTATTATTGTAACTTTCCTGTTGACGC
>JAZGTI010006942.1:0-22499 GCA_036877585.1 Botia kubotai | reverse complement strand
GTGTGTGTGTGGTGGATGGACTCTCACTGGTGGAGTTCATGTCAGACAGCAGCTCATTGGAATCCTGCACTTCCTCTGGTTCACACACTTCCTCTCGATCCGTGTGCTCATGACGACTGTGGTGTCGGTCTCGGCCATCACGCTCGTGAGAATGATGCGAGGGGTGACGGTGACGCCTGCGCTTCCTCCTGTAACCCCGGGAAACCGGAACACCAATGTAGACAGACTCTAAAGCAGATGAAGAAAAACTGTGAGGTTCTGAACTACACATACACATATCTGTCACTATTTATCACACATGTTATAATTTACTTATAAACTGAAAATTACGATCTTCGTGTTTTATTTACAATTCATTTTTTCATATTCAAGTTTTGATACATTTTAAATATTTTAAAGTTTGCTTCTCATTTTAAATGAGACCTTATTTATTTTCAGCCAGATGAAAACTCTCACATTACAGAATATAAATTCCTATATTTATATATATATTTAAAGTGTTTTTTGACTGTAGTTGAACCACTTTTAAATATCAGCAGTTTGTAGTTTAACAAGCTACAGTTTGGGAGTTAATTCTCCATAAACTGCTCAGGTGAATGTAAATCTTATATCTACAGTACAATGAAGTGAAAGCGTCAGGTCTTCTCACCATCGTCATCCTCACAGCGTTTGCTGTGGTGAGCACTCCTCCTGCTGCTGTGACTGTGACCGTCATGATCCATCCTGACAGAAACACCAGAACAAGTGAATGTTGCTGCTCTTAAAGGGACAGTGCACCCAAAAATGAAAATTCTTTCATTGTTTACTCGCCCTCATGTCATTTCCAAACCTGTGTGAGTTTTAAGCCTCTGAGGAACACAAAAGAAGATATTTTGAGGTTTGTTGGTAACCGCATGACAGCGACACCCACTGACGTCCACTGTATGGACACAAAACCACAGAGACATTTCTCAAAATATCTTCTTTTGTGTTCCACTGAAGATATAAAGTCATTCAGGCTTTGGATGACATGAGGGTCCCTTTAAATGGAGCCAAGGTCATGGGTTTGAATCCCACACATCACATGTAACGCATGCACATTAATTTGCATAAATGAATCCTATGATTTGTTTTAAACAGTTGTAGGAGCCAATCAAACTGCAGTGAGCTTTAAACAGCATCCAGGATAAAAATCCAGGGTCTCAGTTTCAGTGACCGTGAGAGGACCTCAGAGAAACCAGCCCATGAGATCAATGTCCATCGCTGACGGGCAAGGAAAACCCAATGCAGAGAGATAATTGTGACAGGATCTCTATCGTCAGCATACACCCCAGCAGCTCTCTTATGTCACAGTGTACCGCTGCCAAAATAACTCATCGATTCACACATTCAGAAACAGCAGCTGTGTCCGTGACACAGCGACTCGAGCACGTGTCTGCAGAATGCAGGTTAAAAGAAACGAAAAGAAAGAGAGAGATAAGGAAATAGAGAGACACAGAGTAAGACAGAGAGAGAGAGAAAGAAAGAGAGAAAAGAGACAGAGAGAGAGCAAGAAAGAAAGAAAGAGAGAGAGAGAGAGAGAGAGAGAGAGAGAGAGAGAGAGAGAGAAAGAAAGAAAGAAAGTTGTTAACCTAACACTGATGATCATTATGTCATTTTAAAGTGATTTTGACTTCCACAGATTTATCTGTTGTGTTTTATCACAATGACTGTACTGTAAACATCACTGAATAATTGCTGCACATCATCTGTAATATAATGCTGTGATAATACATCACTAGAGTATATTAAACGACACGTACAGTACCAGTGTAATTAACCATCTGATCAGTGTCCTTCACACCAGACGGAGAACAGACAGATAATCAGAACTGACAGTGTTATTGATCCGCTGGGAAATGCCTCTGTCACTCAGATACGCTGATGGGGGATGATGACAGTTTCACACTGTGATCTCCTCTCACACACACATATCGCCTCACACGGAAAACAAATAAATCAAGAGTCCAACTTTGACTCCTGTGGCTTTATTACAGAAACTTCCTCTCTCATGTTTGTGTTCCTGTAGCTCATTTGTTAGAGCACCACGCTAGCGGCGCAAAGGTTGCGGGTTCGATTCCCAAGAAACACACATACTGATTAAAGGTTTAGCTGAAATGCACTGTAAGTAGTTTTTGATAAAATTTGCCAAATAAATAAATGAAAATAAACATAAATGTTAACATATGATAAATTCAGTGTTTTAAATACAATTCAAACTGAAATCGTCATGGTTACCATACAGATAAGATTCTGAGACAGAATGTTTCTGTAATACAGCCGCGGTTTCCTAGATACTGTCCGGGGTCGCCTGTACATGCTGTAATTGCAAGAACACAATTCACAATGATTTCTGTAGCGCATAAAGTCTGAGACATGTCAAAAGTTTAACGCTCGGCTCGGCATTCAGCAAGGATAAAAAATACGTCCTGCTCTAGCAAAACTACTAATTACAGCAACATTACAAATCATTAACAACAAACAACATTTAAACACTTGAATTTATTCTCTTATTTAAACTGGCTTATCACAATGTGACACTAATAAAAACTTTTTTATTAGCTATAGTTTCTGAAAAAGGATCTTGGATCTTTATTTTGCCACTCAAACAACTACTGCAAAGTAATTGTTTGATATTCAGCAACAAAGAAACAAGGAGACTTCTACTTTTCGAGTACCAAAACTTTAAATGTCAGTTAATTTTAAATATTTTGCACGGGATTAAAATGAAACATGTGAAAATCATACCTTGTTACAGAAGCGATGTTGAGCTGAAGTCGATAACTGACGCGCTGTGATGATCATTTGTCTGTGTCAGGTGAGATCAGAGTTTCACTCCGTACAGTATCAGACACACAGATGCATGACATCAGATCGCAATGATCATAATCACGGTCTCTCTCTCCTCTGATTGGCTGGACGGTCATGCGCTTCAGGACAGGAGTACAGTAAGCTGCTGTTAAACGTGACGTTCGGTTCATTACCAGAACACCCTGCTGGCTCTTACAGAACCGATCATGCTGATATCTGATCAATATCACAGGATATACTGTGCGTTATTTTTATTAGACCTCTCTCGTGCAGCACACTTAAATCACACTTTACAGTTTCTACTTCATGTATGTGTGTGTATATATATTTATATATCATGTGTGTAAATGAGGTATATACACATATGTGCACATACAAACACAACAAAACACACACACACACAGAGTAAAATGCACCAGGGGCAATAGTCATACAAATGTAAATACAATTATATTTATATCTATATATAGTGGACTATAGATATAGGAGAAAATATTTTCAGGTGTCATTTGTATGCAAATACATTCAATACTGTACAGCTACGTTTAATAAATTGATGCTCAGCAATTCTGTAAATCAACCACTAGGTGGCACTACAAACTCACCTCACAGCGTATATAATAATATGATTAAATGTAAAACCGCTTTTCCCTTTATATTCTGCACGTGTATAAGAATTAAATCTTAACGTCACTGTAACAAAGAGAGAGAAACGTGTGCCGTTGTAGGTAATGACTCAACGCTCTCGTTCTTTATTGGCTTTGTAGTTGACTGACGTGTTAATTTCACACATTAGAAGTTTCAAGAATGAACATATGGACCTGCATTAAACATTCTTTATTCGTGCATCACTTTGGATTTGGGCATATGCTAAATTAATGTGAAATGTCATTAACAGAATGATTAATCGCATTGTTATCAGTTATTCCGTGTTAATGACTGTTGCTTATGATGCTGTTGAGGTTAACCGTCATCACTCAGATACACAGGATGTTGATTCATTGTTCATTTCTAAACAAAGTGTACACTAATGAACAGCAAATGATATCACAGCATATGTTTACTCCAGTATAAATGTATTAGTGGGAGACACTTGCTTTAACTAGCCTATAAATAACTACACTTCTTAAGGTGCTGTGAATGGTTGTCATGGCATTGCTATATAGCTCCTATGGTGTTTTGGGCGTTGCTATGGCATTGCTATGTGGTTGCTAACGTGTTCTGGGGTTGCTATGGCACTGCTATGTGGTTGCTAATGTGTTCTGGGGTTGCTATGGCACTGCTATGTGGTTGCTAACGTGTTCTGGGGTTGCTATGGCACTGCTATGTGGTTGCTAATGTGTTCTGGGGTTGCTATGGCACTGCTATGTGGTTGCTAAGGTGTTCTGGAGTTGCTATGGCATTTTTATGCAGTTCCTAAGGTATTCTGGGGTTGCTATGGCATTTTTATGCAGTTGCTAAGGTGTTCTGGGGGTTGCTATGGCATCACTAGGTGGCTGCTCATTGGCCCAACTCAAGAGCCAATTCTTTAGTCTGATTTAATATTCTGGTCTATACGGCTCGGGTCGTTTCTTTAATGCAGGTCTATGAATTTTTATCACTCGTTTGATCTGCTTTTAAGCTGCCTGATTTAAAGGGCCATTTACATCCGAAGCACAAGCAAGTAAAGATACACACTCAGGTTAAATATTCAGGGCCAGGGGCCTGAAAATACACTAAGTAACTCTAAGTAATTAAGAGCAATAGCAACAATGCTTCTGTTAGCTAATGTTTGCCTATGCGTCTAATCAAATCAATGGTAATTATTCTTCATACAGTCAAACAAATTAAAATGCGGCGAATGAAAAGACAGTCTTTCCATCCGACCTCGTGTTCTTGCAACGCTTCAGACAAACTTTTGCTTTGATGAATCGTAATAAATTAAAATCTTGTAAGCCTGAGATGTTCCTGTGGATAAGAGGCAGGGGATAAGACGTCACATCCAACAGATTTTTCAGAGCGACGTCTCCATAAGATCAGGGATTAGAGGTAAACTTAAGCCAGAGGAACATTCACAACATCATGTTTGCTGGGTCACGAATATTGGACCATTTCAAGCATGTGTGTGAACTTATGAGATACTTCAGAACACGCATGCACGCTCGCATCTCTCAGGTGAAACGCGGAATGTGGATCAGCTTTCACAGAATGCAGATCACTCACTTCCTGTATTGATGAGTCTGGGTTTATCATTTCAGGTGAAGATGGTGGATAGTGATCGTCCAGCATACGATGATGTGGAATTCTCTGAAACTGCGCAGAATTAAGAAACACATCAAACCTCTTCACGTGTGAAACCGGAACCTCTAAAATAATATAAAGTTCCATTGGTTGACTGTGTGCTTTGAATCTGGTACAGAATTTAGACTTTAGAATTTAGAATTTAAATTAATTATTGTTATTAATTTTCAAAATAACATGTTTTTGTTACTTAATATGTTTGGGAAATGTTCTTACAACCTAGAACTGTTAGCTGGGATTCTGGTAACACTTTATTTTATTTTATTAGTCAACTTTAGACCTTCTACTAACTAAAAGTAACTTTGCGACTTGTCAACTATCACTTATTTGAGTATTACTAGACTGTCTGTATTTTGATGGTCCCCCTAACAGACACAAAGGGAATTTGTGTTTTCTTGACTTTGGATCAGCTAGTTACTTACCAAAACAAACACTCTAAATTTCTCCAGCTAATCATTCTAGAGCACAATCATAACCAAGCTCGAGAAAAGTCTGATAAACAAAAGATACAAAATATAAACAACATCATCTATGATTATTTATTATGTGAGAAGAATGGCAGTTATTGTGTTGTTTGTTTACACACTGAAACAGAAATGGCCGCATGAGAACGCTCTTCAAATCCAATTTAATCCGTGTGAACCCCGATATGAAGCATGTACATCCAATCTCTGTATAAAATTGGAATTGACATTTTATTTATGAAGCTTGTGTGTCCATGGCGGCCGGTAAACTCTTACCTGGTGCTGCTGTGTCATACATCACCTCACCATCAGACCTCATCGACCTCAACCTGGAGAAAAACACATCAACGAAAAATAAATCACGAGTTCTGGACAAACCGCTTTATATGATGTGGATATTTCCGAAGTCTCTGTATGATCAAACTTCTCATGTAGATACGGTACAGTATTGTTGTTTTTTTGATGTTTACACACCATGGTCACATACTGCAGGTTGAGGGTTTCCAAGCAGGGGTTCGAGAAGATGCAGCAGAGGGTCTGTGGAAAAGATGTACGAGACCTTTTTTAAATGTGATGACGTTTAAACAATTTAAAAGAATAAATCTAACGGATTGTCTGTTATAATCACAATATAATGTTCCAGATGAATCCTGATGAAAAAGTCAATAGAATAAGGCTTTACATATGTAGGCCCTAAATACTGATTAAGGGTGGGGTAGGAATTTCGGAGGGCCTAACAATAGTGAGTTTCGAAAACAAGTTCGCGTCTTTGCATCAGAGCCTTTTCCAAAGCCACGCCTCCTCCAACACATGAACACACACATAGTTTGACAGGCAAGTAGGACATCCTATCATTGCATTCGGACCGAACAAAATGATTGGACGAGCATCTAACAGTTCTGTGCCTACCACAGAAGATATATATATATTGATATATATAGATATAAATATATTTAGACCACTTAGAGATTGCTATCAGGATGTGAAGACACTTTTAACAGTTTCTGGAAAGATTTGTAGCTCACCAGCATAAAGGCGTGTTTCTGTCTTTATAACCGCTGTTTAATTTGTTGTTAACTCTTGAAGGCGATCAATTAATGAATTCACCCACAATTCAAAGATACAAAGGGTGACACGTATTGATTCTGTTTAAGGGCATCAGTTCCTCCATGTACACTGCCAGAGATCATTTTCAATTCTTTGCGTGTCTTCAAAGCAAATCAACAATCAGAATGACTCAAACCAGCCTCTCTGAAATTCAATTACCCCCATAAGACTCAGGGTCAAGCAGTTGCCACATGTTTACCTGTTGTTCAGTCCCCGATTTTAATTCCAAAATTTGAACGTTATTAAAAGACACTGTGAAAATGTTCTATCAAGCTGCGCGGCATGAACAACGACTGATTAGCAAGGCTAGCAGCTTCAGATAGTCATTTACACTCTCCCTTCATTCTGCCGCATTGTATTCTAGTAAACAGCAGGTGACGTGTGAAATTGAGTTTTCATTTCGCTGCTGTCAATTCTGATCACTCACATTTGGCTGAACACTTAACCACCAGAGACTCGCTGGACAGGTGAATGGAGTATGACCAAAACAAAACAAATCGACAAACAAACCTCATTGCTGGTCGGGCCAAGGTTGCTCACCCAATCAAAACACCATTTCGCTACTTCAACATGTCCCTGAACGTTTCTGACGGCGTGACATATGTTCTTTTCTTGATCCGATAACCTGACCGCAAAGCATCATGGGTAACGGCAACAGTCCAGTGAGCTAAACGGTCTCTGTGTTATATTACAGCAGGGTAACACAGAGGTCAGCATATGTTTAATCGTATAACTATTTCATCGTTTTTATTTCTTTATTTATGTTTTTATTGGTCGCTTTCTTAACAATAAATGTTTTCAGAAATGACGTTTTAGTGAAGCGCAGTTACAGGAACAGGACGAGAAAACGTTATGTTTTCAGAACAAGATCGAAGTAGCTACGGCGTGGAATTATCGTGGAATACCAGACGGTCGAAATCAGCTAGCTTTTACACTTTCAGCAGCTCAGTAATATAACAGCCCAATCTCCTGCTGTCGAACGATTCTTACCCTCCGTGTAACCCAAAGCTCTCGGCTAAGTATTTCACCTGCACTGAACCAAAGACTGTGTTTAAGGTAGAGCAAAACAATGGAAGCGAGGGAATGGAAAGACAATGCGAGAGGGCGCAGTAACCTCTTCATCAATTCAATGACTTTAAATCTGCATAGACCTATAAAGAATGTATTTATAGACCTGTGCATAGGTCACTTTCTAATAAGCCGTTTAACTAACTGAATTTCCCTTTGTGCTCAGACAGGTTGGGAATACGATGATAAATTAAGACCACTGCTTTTGTGCTGCTGGCAAGAGCCTATTTCCCTTCTTTTCTGCTTTACTAAACAAAGCTTTCCATTGATATCCGTCGCTATGATGTTTTTCTGATCATATTTTGTCAGATGATGATTTACGTCCAATCGGCACAAAAGCATTTCATGCATTGAGATGCAGCGCAGTGAGAAACTGCTTGTCGATGATAAAAACAGCACAACTAATCAGAGATTCTGCAGGTCAAGGATTGCGCATCGATTCGGCCTTCACATTTCGCACCTGTGGACATCTTGATATATGCATCCAGTGACCTCACTGTCGGCTAAGCGTAAAGCGCTAATGAAATGCGAGTCTGAAATGCAGAACACATGCAGAACACAGAAAAGACGCATTTCATTACACTGAAGTATTAATAGTTGATTTAGCCTAAAGTTAAAGCAGGAACAGGAAAGGGTGTTTTTTTATCCCTAGCTTTTCCAATCAAAAAGTTAACACGGTTTCCACGGTTTCCACAAAAACACAGCAGTTACAGTTGTCACCATAGTGACAGTTTTCTATTATCTCATTTCATTCTTGAGTTATGTAGTAACTGAGTTTTTTTTTGGCAGACACTATTATCATGGCGATTTTATAGAGACACATAATCCAGGACAAACAAGTTTATGTCATTTCTCTTCTCGCTGCTTTAAAAATATACCGTAAGTTCAGATATATAAATTAATGGCGAAATCAATTACCCAAGATATCAAGATATTTCTGCTATGGCACGTTTTAAACACCGTAACTTTCAAACGAAACATTTCTGGTCGAGATTAGACGTGCTTTTCTTATAATCATGGAGTTAATCTGATATTATACAGAAGACAGATTAAAAGATGATTTAGAAAACAGAGCATTAAAACTTACATTGCTAAGGAAGAAATTCATTAGAATATTAAGAAATATTTTATAATATTATGTTTAAAGGAGGAATAGTTAAAAAAACATCATTTAAATATAGTGGATACGATACAATGTGTGCTTAATGGTGATCGTGGTGCTGATTTCAGTGTGACGTTTTTAATTCGCCGTTTCGTTCTCACGGCAGATGTCTGAAAGTCAAACCAGCAGCGCGAGCGTCGGTGAAGCCGGTGCGCGTGACTGGAAAGATGCAGCACGCGGTGTTAAACCGGGCTCGTCGTTTTTTTGGCCACGAGACCGCGCGAGCCGCAGCGGCGCGTTTGGAGAGGCGCGGTTAGTGCGCGCTGGAGATTCTCCCTGCAGCTTATCCTGAAGATGCGTTTGTGACTCTCGCAGAGATCCTGGGACGCGCGTAATCAGGTGCCCGTTCGTGCATCTTGTGGATCTGTTTTCCCACAACAATCTGAAACAAACACCTAAACTTTTTGGGGGGGCTGAAATGATTATGTGTTGATCATGGATCCTCTTTATATCACTCCGGAAAACTCATCGTGCGACGGCAGCAACGGTTCGTTTGTGAACGACACGGACGTGTTCTCGAACCAGTTCGTTCAGCCAGTGTGGCAGATTGTCTTGTGGGCTTTCGCGTATTGCTGTATTGTTCTGGTGTCGGTGGTTGGAAACGTTACCGTCATCTGGATCATTCTGGCGCACAAGCGCATGAGGACGGTGACCAACTATTTTTTAGTCAATCTTGCGTTCGCAGAAGCGTCTATGTCGGCTTTCAACACGGTTGTTAACTTTGTGTATGCCGTGCACAACGAGTGGTACTTCGGGCTGGTTTACTGTCGGTTTCACAACTTCTTTCCTATAGCGGCGGTTTTTGCTAGTATTTACTCGATGGCAGCTATAGCCCTGGACAGGTGAGTTTAAATGCGTTTAATCTAAATATTAGTTTAGTTTATTTAAGTGTAAACAAATGTACTCTGAAGTTTCTCCTGCAATTAGATTTATAATACACGAACTAAAAACATTGTCGAGTTGGAGTTCAAGCATCTCTTACAGAAATAAACCAGTTTTCTTATAGTTTGCGGATTTATTACCATTTGTAATCCACGGGTTACTATGGTTAAACCATGGTTAACTATAGCAAAATCTTAATAAATTGTGGTTACCAGGATTTAACTACAGTAACCTTGGTTTTCTGGTTTTAAGGAATTACACTGAACTTGGAGGCTGACAAACCTAGAGTGGTTAATCTGATAACAATGCTCACTAGTACCCTTGTGGTTACTACAGTTACTTAAAAAAGTGCACGAACAACGAAGTACCAAACAGTACAATGTACTATATATATACACACACTATATATACATAGACTATATATATATATACACACACACACACACACTCACACACACATACATATATATACACACACACACACGCACATACATACATATATATAAACACACACACACACTCACACACACACATATATATATATACACACACACACACACAGGATGTAGGACGTAGGGAACACATCACCTTTAGAGATGTCCCTCACCTTCTTAATCAAATCAGCAGGAACATGTGAATAATTCAGAGGGAACTGTAAATGATGGACCTTTGGGTTTGCAAGTCATTTGTTTTCTTTTTTTTAACTCCTCCGCAGGTACATGGCTATCATCCACCCACTCCAGCAGCGCCTGTCATCCACTGAGACTAAGTTAGTAGTGGGGGTGATCTGGGCCCTGGCGCTGCTCCTGGCTTTTCCACAGTATTACTTCTCCAGCACCGCTCAGCTGCCAGGACGGGTCGTCTGCTACATCAACTGGCCCGAATACAACGTGTGGGATTTCGAGAAGATGTAAGTGCAGGTTGTTGAGTCCGTGCTGTCACATCAGTTCTCTGACGCGTCTCTGAAACAAAACCATAAAAAGCATTTTGTAAACAGAACATCAAGAGTGGAAAACTCAAAGTAGTTTTGTGATCGGTTTTAAAAAATCAACTGAAGTTAATCAAACTCTAAGTAAAAATTTTTTTTATTTTTTTTTAGAAAGTCAAGTAAACACAATGTTACCAGTTCTCTGAACCCATTTTACTTCCATAATACAATTCATTTCAGAATAAACTTTTAATTAACCGAAAAAATATAAATAGCGTAACTATCAATTGGAAAATATAAAACGTAACCTACCAAAATAGAGCCTTGAGGGGAGGGGCTGAAAATGTAAGAGGAATTTATGGCGTCAAGTATAAACTAAATTTGTTTCCTTATTTGCCCCTAAATAAGGGCAAAAAAGGCAGCAAACGTTAAACATCCTGTGGTCTGAACAAACTGCCAAATTTAATGATGTGCTATGAAAACAAAACAAGGAAGTCAGTTGGTTGCGCTCTCTCTGACAGACACGCGACGTGCGCTGGTGTCTGATTCACTATATGAATATTTAAACCGGTTAAGCCGAAATCTTGCTGCTTAATCATGTATTTATCAGCTACTAAATCTACATTTCTCTTGCTGTAATTGCCACTCTGCATCAGTCTGCTCCTCCAACACCTCACCGGTTTTTCGTGAAGGCTGCGTAAATGTGTCAGGTGTCGACGGCATGCGGTTATTTCCATACCGGCTTTAGTCGATCACCCACCCGTGCAGCCAATCTGCCTGCGATCTTATGCTGTCACTCCAATGACATAAACATGTCCGCCTCCTTCAGACGACATAACCTCATTTCATACGTCTGACCTCACCCATCAAACTCTGTAAGCTTTTTGTCTTTGGAGCTTTCTGAAAGGTACAGACACTTCCTGAGGTACCAAACACTCTGGAGAGAAGAAGCATTGATCAATGGACCTTCTATAGCTGGTGTTTGTACTGGTATACGCCATGTTATGGGGACCAAATGTTCCCACAAATATAGTAAAACTAGTGCATTTTGACATTTTTGAGGTCCCTATAAAGAAACAAGCTTATAAACCGTAAAATGCTGAAAGGTTTCTACGTGGGGTAAGTTTAAGGGTTGAGTTACTGTAAGGGGAAGCAATATACAGTTTGCACAGTATAAAAACCAATATGTCTATGGAATGTCCCCATAAAACATGAAAACCCAGTGTGTGTGTGTGTGTGTGTGTGTGTGTGTAATGATTGATTGTTAGAGAGAGACACGAGGAAAAGAGAGAATTCAAACGAACGCCTCTCACACAACTGCTAAACTGTTGTTCATTTAACCATAATAATGCACAGGGCTTTGGCCAGCACACTGCAGGCTTCTGTTTTCAGGCTGTTGCTCATCGTTGTAAGATAATCCTCTTATTTTATACCACGACAGGCAACAAGCAGTTTAGAAATTAATCAGCTAGACAATATTCAATTACTTCTCTCCCACTGTGATAGTTGGGGACGCCAGAGTCCCAGAACGACAACTCACAGACTCCACGAAACCGACATGCGTGTAGCGCGCATTCAACTCCCAGAGGTGACAAAGAAATGAACCAAACAGAGGAAAAGAAAAAGCCATTTGCATGTTTAATTCGACGGTATTTCAGAACGGGGACTTAGAACGTTTGTGACGCGCGTGTTTGATTTCTCTCCTGTGAGGCGAATGTTTGTTTAGATAAGACCGTCGAATTGTAAGAGACTCTTAAGATGAAAAAGCACAGAATTCTCAGAGTCTTCACAGCTCATGAATCAAAAGCCTCCTGCTTTTATTTTTTAAGTTCCAGCTAACGGAAGAAAACACAAGAGACTGTGAGGCGATGGTGTTCGGCATGTGAGCACTCTGGTGTAAAAATATGCATCAAAGCTCCCAAAATACACACGCTTGGCTAGCGCTTTTAGAAACCTGCTAACTCTTCTGTGCTCTGTTTCTGTTGGCTGACTCTCTCGCGCCGTCTCGCAGGTATTTCGTGTGTGTGGTTGTGCTCATCTACTTCCTGCCTTTGCTGGTCATGGGCTGTGCTTACCTGGTGGTGGGCTGCACTCTCTGGGCTGGTGAAATTCCTGGAGACTCTTCAGACCGCTATCGAGAGCAGCTAACGGCCAAACGAAAGGTCACCAGTTGGTAGCAAGACACATAAAAGCACAAGTCAATCAAACATATCTGTTAGAAAGACAAGCATGATTGATAACTACCACATTGATTTTTGGATGCTAGCATCACAACCAGGTTTTGTAGCTGGAATAACTTCATCAGCAAGGCAAGACCAACACTAACTAGCTGGTCTTCTAAGCCTTTAACCCACTAGGAAAACATCTCCTCCAGATCTTTAACTTAGTTTGGCTTGGCTCAACTTTATCTTCCTTAGGTAGTGAAGATGATGATTGTCGTGGTCTGCACCTTCGCCATCTGCTGGTTGCCCTACCACGTCTACTTCCTGGTGCACCAGTTCTTTCCGCACTTGTTTGAGGAACGCTACATCCAGCAGGTGTACCTAGGAATTATGTGGCTTGCCATGAGCTCCACCATGTATAACCCCATCATCTACTGTCTGCTTAATGACAGGTAACAGCAGCCATCCGACAATCTGATAGACAACTCTGACATTCAAAGTTGCAATCTGTAACTTTTGCCTCTCTATACATAACACATGTACTTCCTTAATAACTGTTTTTTGTTTATTTCTGACCAAAAAGTTACAAATTGCAGCTTCAAAATGCAGCCGCCTTTATTATTCCTGTACACCAAAATGTTTTTGTACATGTATGTAGACAGCTGGGTTTATAATTCAGGGACAAACGTAGCGTTAAAATATAACATGTGCCTGTCCTGTGCTTACTTGCAGGTTTCGTGCTGGATTTCAACAGGCGTTCTTCTGGTGTCCATGTGTTCCTCGAGGAACATATGAAGATCTGGAGCTCAAGTCAACTCGCTATCTACAGACTCAAGCAAGCATCTACCGCGCAAGCCGAATGGAGACCACTATATCCACAGTGATGCCTGCAGGAGAAGGAGACCTTCAGGAGAACCCAAATCGATTTTCCATCGATCTCACATCTAATGGTTCGTCACGAAGCGCCTCCAAGACTGTGTCTGAGTCCTCCAGCTTCTACTCTACTAACAACCTAGCTTAGCAAACGCTCATAAACCTGTCTAGAAAAGATTCACATCAAGGAACATCAAGGTGAGAGGTCCAACAAACCACAACAGATGTCTGGGGTTTCCTGGAGATGGAAGAACCTGAATGAAGGATGTGTGGGGGGAAAAAAACAGAAAAAAATCAGTCAATATATTACCTACACAGCATTATCGTGGACTGTAAACAAGTTCTGTACTACATAGTAAACACTGTATGTGCGAGTCTACAGTGAACCACTCAATGGCAGATTTGATGGCCACCATTCGTAAGATGTTCTTTACATTCTGTCCATTGAGAACTACATTTTCTTCCCGTTTAGCTGCAATTTTATCTCGTTACTTTAACGTGCATTTTGAGAGACCGTTCCGAGCAGCTGGCCGGCAATCATCCCCATCGGAATTTTCCCATCATCCAATCTGTATCTGCCCCGGCATTCCAGAACCCGATTTGTTTAGGAAAACCAGACCAGCTGATGCCCTTGGCAACAGTTTGTCAGCCGTCCATCAAGGTTACTGCGCGTTGTTGGGAACATGATATCCAGAGTGACGACGAAAAGGGTTCGCACCTGTTGTTACATATTATTGGACTACAGAGGCGACAAAAGATGTCGGCCGGACAGACGCTCGTGCTATATATAGCACAGAGAGGAAAACAAAAACGGACATTATACTGAAATAGCTGCTCCCTATTATGTCATAATCCTTTATTAAAGAGTCTGTGTATTTTTAGCTTCTTCATGAGTATCAGTTTGCCTTCGCCGAAAACGAGAGCGTTAAATATATTTTATAATAGGAATAATATATATCGTTTGTTGGTGCATATCAAAGACTGTGTGCTTTGTGTGTTTAAAACGTAGTGTTGTTTTTGTGGCGCTGGATCAGATGGTATCTGAAAGCATTAGGCTTCATATTAAAGCTGCAATCTGTAACTTTTTATTGGTGAGCACGTACATAACAGATCAGTGACACAACGGTAACTTACAATGATTTACAATATGAGTGTCAGATTTACTGGGAAATGTCAGTTTGGTTTCATTTGACTTCGTTATACGTCATGAAAAGTGCGTATTGTAACCTTTCGATTTCATGTTTCAAACAGAGGTGGCGACAGAAAGACAGAAGTTACGAATTGCAGTTTTAAGACACAATACCAAAATATCCAATTATAGATTAGTCTTGTTTTCTATTAAAACAGAAGGTCGTTTTTAATACACATTCTTAGCTTCACAACTCATGCAGAAGTTTAGAGGACGACGCCGGAACTTCTGACGACTGTTTGCGTTTAAAATGTCGTTTTTGGCGTGGTTTGTTCCTTGCGTTCCTCCTTCTGCTGCAGCACAGGCTCTCACTTTGTTGAGCAGGTGCGAGAGCTGCTTTGATGAATGCGGAGGAACAAAGAACCAGCAGTGTTGCACCTTTTGAACTGGTCTGCAGCTGCATGCACTACTGCGACATCTCAGCCCTGCTAATGGACGCATGTTTGTAATGGAGTCGCTCTGGATTTTGGACTGTAACACAGCTCTGCTTACGTCTGATTTTGACATAATGCAACAAATGTCTTCACTCCTTTTCTGTCTAGTTTGTGCTTTATTAATTGTCCCACCAGACAGATGAAAGCAAGTGGTTTACTAGAAACAAAATGTACGCATCAAAATAACATGCAGATTATAGAAGTCACATGCATGGTTTGAGATGTTTCATGTTCATTGTAACACTACAGTATACTAGAATATAAGCCAGTGACTGTATCCAGAGTCGTCTCAATTTATGTAAATACAATGTATATATTTATCTGTTCACAACGACGATCTGTGTATTAAAAAGCTGTTAGTTTGTATAAAATTGATGTGTGTATAAAGGTTTAAAATTACTGTTACACTGTGTGTATATTAGTGATATTACATTGAAATGGAACGTTATTGTGTACATTAAAGATTGACATTATTTAACTGTATTGTTGTTTGTAAATGTAACTCTCAGCCGGCACAAGTTTGCATGTCCGCTTTTCTCAAGTAAAGTATCACACTCTACTGTTACCCTTATATTTAAATGTAACACGTGCTACAATTTTACAAATACACAGTTTTGTGGATTTCTCGTTTGTCGTGTTAAATTGCATTCTGCACACAAGAATCTGCCGTCGGCCATTAAGTATGTGAGAAAAACTTGTCAGCCAATCACGAATCACAATTTACTCTCCTAACAATGTAAACAAATTTAATTAGTTAAATGCAATGCAATACAATGAAAAATAAACAACACAAATCTGTGACAAGGGACAGCTACACAAATCAGAGTGACACAGGAAAGAGAGATATGAGACATTAAATGTTTGTGGACTGCAAGGAAACAGTAACTGTAACTAGAGGCATCTTCGTAATCTCTGTGTCCAGACACCCCCACGAGGGCTTCAGGTTTCCTTCAGCCAGAAGCAGTTACATACATTTGTTACCTTCCATATCTGGATATCTCCACCACTGCCCCTCCCTCCCTCTCTCTCCCTCTCTCTGTCTCTCTCTCTCTCTGTGTGTGCCCGCAGCTACAGGTGAAATCAAAGCTTCTTTGCATTTTTCATCCATATAATGTGCCTCTATCATTAAACTGTTGGAATCGTTCTGTACTCCACATTGGCACCATTTCAAAAATCGCTAATACGAACAAGCAAGCAGACGGCAAACAACAACACAAGCTCTGCCAAGTAAGAGCGAGCGGTGCACTTAAAGGGCTGCTTACTAGACAGAAAATAAAATCTATGGTGCCAATATCATCGTGGTTT
This sequence comes from Botia kubotai, assembly GCA_036877585.1. NCBI lineage: Eukaryota > Metazoa > Chordata > Actinopteri > Cypriniformes > Botiidae > Botia > Botia kubotai. The sequence continues at coordinate 5,816 of JAZGTI010006942.1, read as the reverse complement.
GTTGAGAGCGCTGCCAAGTGATCAGAGAAGCCCTACCGAGTGCCACGCCTGCCGGTGGAGCGCGTTATACTTTCGTTTGATTTATTGAACTTTTTCATCAGGCGTTAAAAAACAGGGCTAAATCTAAACATGAAAACTGCACGAGCAGAAAAACATATCGAAATTATTATTAAAATTATTATTAGAATTATAAAGAACCTGCGATGCCTTTAAGTTAAATTGTCATTAAAGTTTTCGCACCCCGCTGAGATACGCTGTCAAAAGACAGAATACGAGCGACCTCGAAAGCGTCGTTGAGCGTCGCTCGCGTCGCGTTCGTTTAAGTCTCGCCATAATCAGATGCTACAGTGGCATCTTCAGCTGAAGTGGACAGGCGGAGCCGAGCTCGTCTTTGATAACATGTCATTTCTTTTGAACAGCTAAATGGGTTTTAATGATATGCTTTATTATGGAGTTTATGCAGACGTATCAAAGTATGCCTCTCTAACTAAATGATTAATCACAGCACAAGCCATCTGCATGCAGCAATTATGATTATACATATATGCCATGACGTGTTTTGATTGATGAGAATTAGTAGCTGTCTGCTTTTGCTGAACTGTGTAATTAATCAGGCAAACCTGGCACGTCAAAGACAATAAACAGCATGCAAACACATTAAGACATTTTAAAGACACAAGTTTGTATCTCTGCGTTTGTCAAAACAAACAACCGAAATCTTAACAAAAAATAAACACACAGATGAGTAACTAAATGCGCCTGGAATGAATCAATCGAGGGTTTTGCTGCAGTTTCACGTGTCAAACTGGTTGTGTGACATCATAGTCCACCCAGCTAACAGGGAACGTTCTCAGAACGTTGGCTAACGTTCTCTTAAAGTTCTAAGTTAAAAATGTTCTTGCAGTAATGTCAGTAGAACTTTTTTACCCAGTATATAGATCATAGATATGAAAGACGTTATTCTTAAGTTGTTCGTGGAACACTTTAAAAACATTATAGGATTTAAAAAAGTTTCTTATAACCAAGCAATAATGTTTAATACAGCGTGTATGTCTGTGCATAAAATTCAGGTTCTTGTGCAATTCATAGTCATTTTATCTAATCTACGTACCACACTTGCCAAATTATATGTTATGTATGTAAGTTTGATTTGAAAGACATATTTGTTTATTTTTGTCTGATAAACAATTCTACACTGGGTTGCCAGCTTGATACGAATCCATCTATTCCTGCGGAGCGCAGAATTACATCTTATGTGCTTGTGTAAATTCCCACTGGAAACCCTGCTGCTGATAATAATCAAAATGAGGGAAATGAAACAAGCTAATCTCCCTGAAACGATGAGAATCAATTATCAACGTACCAAACAACATTCAGATTTTCATTTTCAATATCCTGATACTGCCAAAAGCCTATAAAACCAGTTTACATGTGGTCACTGTGATAACCAGTAATATAACGCTCGTATTTCAGGTCCCTGTGTTTGTTTTGAAAGCATTCAGTTCATTAATGCATCCATGCAAGAAAAATCACTCACAGGGAATAATCCCAAAAATTACATTTACCCAGTTATTCTTGCGGGAACATAATAGGGTTCATCAAACAGGTCTGATTTTTAAAGAGCTGATTTGTGAGGTAGGTCTGATTATGGGATTATTATTTTATTACGAATTTAAGTAAACCTCCCCCCTACCCCCAAAGAAAATCTCATTATCATTTCTTGACTCCAAAAACAACGATAAACGATTGAAATTGTAAATCACCGTCATTAGTATTATACGTGTGCAAGCAATAATTAATGCCGGTTTAAATAATTGCATTACAGTATTGAGAATCTAATGAGAAACATCATTACCAATGAATAATAAATAATGCGAATTACAATCAAAGCTCAACATTAAAACAATGTCACAATGCCAAAAAACATGATAATGATCCTGAAAATAGACTCAGTTTTACTTATGCAAAGCGTAACTTGTTTTCAGGTTGAAATGACACCTTGATGTTTTTTGTGTTGTTATTCTTGTACATTATTTTGCATCATCATATTCCGAATCAACATTAATATTCTGTGTCTAACCACACAGTCAAACCCTGTCCTGTGCTTCTGACCCACAGCCAAACTATTATCCAGGAAACACAGCCAAGAATACATCATCATCGTACCACCTGAGTGACTACCCATGCAGCCAACAGGGAAAACTTTTTAAAACTATACATCACATATCTCAAAACGTTATCCTTAAGTTGTTAATGGAACGCTTAAACCATCACAAATTAAAACATTTCAGCAACGTTCAGCAACGTATAACCAAGCAATAATCTAAAATCTAAAACATCTAAAAACTGGACATTTTTAACTTCCCTAGAACATTTTATTAACTTTTTTAAACGTTTTTTGTTACTGAATGGAAATGTTAGGAAAACATTCTTTCAACCTGACATTTATAACACGCTATGAACATCACAGACAGCAATAGTTTGTTTCTGCATGCATGTTAGGTTGCCATTGCGTTTGACAGACACATACAATTGGCTGCAACAATCAGAACTGGAATCTCTGGACTGGTTATTCCTCAACGGAGCTCGTTAGATATTTGTAGCTAGCGTTTTTTTCTTTTGCCCTCAGCTCTTAAAGATCTCCTGCCTGGCTCCCCTCGGATGCTGGCTGAGATACAGTGTTATCCTGTCTTGTTTTTTAATTGCTTCAGTATAAAGGCCATGGCGAGAAAATTGCGATTAAAATCAAAGAGGATAAATCTCTCACCGCCCACTAAGTGGCAGTCCACTGTGACAGAGTGATGTGGTTTACTTACTCGTATGTTTTCCATGTAGTCCTTCTAAAGCCCTATAATTCATATTGAAGACAGTTTGGTGGCCTTGACACCATTCCACAATTGGCAGTGAGGGTCAGGGGAACACAGACGCACGGAACCTCGGACATGTGACTGAAGCGCACGGGGAAAGGTCACATCCACACATTTGTCACCTGCATCGATTGATTTGACGTCAAAGACAGCTAAATATTTCCTTCTCTTACTACGATGTTTTAAATGTTAAAGAAGATCTGATAGCCTGCAAAGATACCTTGTAATTGTCAAGTTGTGTGTGCGTCCACGTGCGCTACGTCTCGTTTCGAAGCATACGTGATTTACGGTCGTTTTAAAAGTAAAACTCTACATTAAGAAACTAGTAAGTGTAATAAAACTAGAGTTTATGAGGATTCGACCACGGTATGTTATTATATAATGTGATGCGTCATTTATGCATAATGTAAAAACTCACGTCGACTCTTCGTTTCTGTCGTCACACCTCTGCAAAACTTCCAAGATTTGAATATTTCTTTAATGTGGCGGATACTTTTAATGAAGTTATAATAAAAGCGGTATTTTTGGGATGAATTAAACTGTTTTGCTTTACATGGTTAACAAAATAAATAAAAGCTACAGTTCTGATGACATACGCACACAACGCCGACGTTCACCCTGACTCAAACCGGAGCTGTGCTGCTCACCGTCGCCATCTGCCGGTCAAATGAAGCTGTATTTGGCTGTAAATAAACCGATTTTTTAATAACAAAAATATTACAAAAACAAATATACGAGTAAACATATTCATAAGCATTCCTGTAATCAGCACTGAAAGTGCACAAATATTTTTATTTAAATGATTTTATTATTGTAATTACACAAAATATGATTTTTTTTGTGATTTTGAGGGGGGTCTCACATATATTTTAACGCGATGATAAACTGTTTTATGCGTTACAGAATGGAAAGAAATGTATCGTGGATAATGTATCGCAGAAGTTATAAAGACTTCCGTTAAACCTAAGGACATACAAGCACCCAAACATTCATCCTGGACACTGTAAACGTTTTCATACAAATTAAACATTTGTTTTAGGCTCAGATCGGTTGCTCAGATCTATTTCACTATATAAGTCTATATACGTCATTTCACACACAGATATGGTATCACACACTGAAAAATACGTCAAGTCAGCATTTTATTCTGCTTTCCAGTGTTTAATGACACGTAGGAAGCACTTCCACATCGCTCATTTACAGGATAAAGGTTACATGCTTTCAAATGTCTCCCTATTTCAGGAAATTCGCTTTTGGGGCTTATTTTTTGAAGTGTTTTGTCAATTACATTAAATGACACTGTAATTGTAGGTCTAAAATGCACCATTTAAAATTCAGTGTGTCTGGTATAAAACATTTCATTAAGAGTTAAAGATATGAATAGATTGAAATAGAAATGCAGAAATACACAATTACCTGATGTGACCGCAATGAAGGTCTGGTCACTTTTTCCACACAAAAATCCAGTATTGACCCCAAGCAGTCAATATTAGACTCAGCACAGTACAAAATGAGTTCAAATTCCACCTCAAATCCTCATTTATTGTGGCAGCTACAGTTCCTTTATCAACCCAACACTTATAAAATATACATGTATTGCTCAGGGGATTGTGGGATTGCGAGTTCATCATAACCGCAAGCTGCAGTAGTTCTCTGTGTTCTATAGCAGTGGTGTCTTTTCACTCGTCGAAGAGTCCGGATCCGTCTTAGTGTCGGGCCGGACACACGTCTTTCTTTTTATCTGCCAATGAAGACGAGACTCATGTCAGTACAACAACAAACTGCGTAAAAAAATTGCTTAAAAATGAAACAAACAAAGACACTGCTTCATATCCCAGGATTTCAAATGAAAAGGTTTCCAGTTGACATGGAGCAAAACAGAAATAATATGATGATACCAATAAAAATAATGTTGGCGTGTTGTATAGAAATAACTACATAGAAGTAATGTAAAGATGCGTAAATGTAAATGTTCATGTCTGGCAGACACAAAGCAACCCTGTGCATTTAATGTAAAAATCTGATCAGTGTGCGTTTCCTGAGAATCAAACCCATGAACTCTGTGCTGCTAACACAGGCCTCTACCAATTAGGCGGCAAAAACTAAGATTCTTTACCCAGTGTGACTTATGTGGCAACTAGTAAATAACCACAATATCACAAATTTACAATAAAATACACCTGACTAAATCAAACAATCACATCTGAGTCTACCTGTGCCTATCTTTCTATATTTCACTCTTTGTAAACATGCCAGATGATATTAACCACAGATGAAAATAACAGAACGCTTAAAGGGGAGGCAAGACTATTGTAGGATCTTCTGATGACTTCACAATGTGATGGTCTGTATCTGAAAGCCCCTGCACACAGCTTTGATAATAATACAAAATTTAAAACAAAATGTCAAGCATGTCTCTCTTTGACAAACCACACGTGTCTGAACGAGAACCAGCACAGCATAAGCTCTGTTGGACCAACACACTGACAAACATCTGACGAGTTATTAAGAACAGCTCACTGCATCGGATGTAAAACCAGTAAAAAAAAAGATCAAAAAAGATCTTGTCAAGAGTGTTTGTTTGTGCCGTTTTGATATGTTCTCACAGAACGTTCCACACACCTGCAGAAGAAAAGTTGGAGAGGAGATGCGTTAAGCTACAAACCCACCTGTATCGTTCGTTACATTTTTTTCAGCCTGCGTCTCATTGGCATTCGGCTGCTGTTTTGTTTCTTTTACGTTTTCCTAAAAGAATAACCAGACCTTATGAAACATCATGAGAGCAGTGACACTGATCTGGAGCGAGCGGTTGATTATCTGACAGTGTGAAGATCACAGAAGACACAGTGACAGGAACGTGACGGGCCTGTGGCGCAGTCGCTCCTGCGCAATTAGTATTCGAGCTGTGCACACGTGGTGATGCATGCATGACACGTATATGCGATTGAA
>JAZGTI010006941.1:11655-22501 GCA_036877585.1 Botia kubotai | reverse complement strand
GAGGAAACGAGACAAATTTTGACAAGCAAAAGACAAAAGTTAACAAGACAAACAAAAGTTGGTTTATATCATTTCACCCTTTTTGAAAAAACAAAGGTTTTTGTCAACATGAAACAGGATTCACAAACCCATTTGACTTACATAACGTCACATATTTAAGTAAAACAGAATGTATACAGGAAAGTAATCAAGGAGGGACTTGATTTTATACTTCTGGAATAGAAGCAAAACACACCGTGTGTGTGTCTGTGTGTGTGTGTCTGTGTGTGTGTCAGTGTGTGTGTGTCTGTGTGTGTGTGTGTGTGTGTGTCTGTGTGTGTGTCAGTGTGTGTGTGTCTGTGTGTGTGTGTGTGTGTAAAGATCTTCTCAGAGGGCCGGGTGCCAATGCCTGGCACAGGAGAGTACTCAGTGCCTGCCCCACCATGTCACCCAACCCCCTGACATCAGCCCCTCACCTGCAGGCACTGCACCTGCTGAGCCAATCAGATCTCAGCTCATGAAGGGGGGTGTGGCCGCATCAAGGGGCTTTGCAGATGTATCTGATGGGGGATGATGTCGCATATGTACAAAGATCGCACAAAAACATCATTTCTGCCTGTATGTGTGAATGTGTAAGCATAGGAATGTGTGTGTCTTGCTGTCTTAGTTCAGTGCTGTCCTATTGATGATCACAATCTTGTTTTTGAGCTCATGTGAATTCATCTCATAAACAACTAATTCTGACATGACCTGAAGCCCGTCTGTGTGCGTGTTTCTGTCGACCAGCAAGAGCGCACCACACGGTATGCAGTCTGTATTTCTAAATATAGAGTTCAGCACATCCACTGCTACTGTAAGAGTCTGCGGTCATGCCCTGAATCGGATTGACTTATTGAGGGGAAGTAGAGAGAGAGGAAAAGAGCAAGCGAACGAATGAAAGAAAGAAAAGGGAAGAAGGAGTCGCACTCGCCGGAAAATGAAGGTCTGAGCGTGCAAGTCACATCTTTAGAGAAGTCACTGTTGCAAATGTGCTGAGAGCAATGAAGAGTAGTGATGCCTTCTGACACACACACACACACACACATCTGAATGGACTGAGAGCCGTCAGGAGTGCTGTACAGAGATGGTTTCGTTCTCACATTTGGACATTGCTGACATAACTTCAGCCCTTAAATAACATGTGCCGTCAAGCCCCCGGTCTAAACCACGACAAAAATGACGTGAGAGAGACGCAGAGAGTAAAAAACAGCGCTGAAAGGTAGAGACACTGAGTTTTGTTCCTCACTTCCTCTCAGACCTTGCTCGCAAACGCACACACGCGGGACCGGGACCCCATGTCCCCCTTGAGGCCTCCTGAGGGCCGATAAGATGCTATCAGTTGCCCCTTAGAGCACTTGAGAGCCACTTTAGCAGATCACTGGGGCAGTTACCATGAAAAGTAAAAGATACAGCCTATATTGATGTTAGATTAATACTGACCACCAGCCCATTGATTTTTCTCCTTCCACTCGCAGTCTTAGCCCATCTCTTGTCGTGATGGGACTCTCTGATGCTAGCGCTGCTTTGTATTGGACCGTCTCTGTCTCGCACACGCACTGATAAACCTTGAGTTCCAGCTATGTACAGTTTCAGGGGGCGATCCAGAGAGAGAGAGAGAGAGCGCTGCTTATCGGCTGATGTTATTTAATTGTTCCGGGCCGATCAGGACCATTAGCGCCCGGTGCTTAATAATGCATCCTGTTTTTAAAAGCCCCTTATCTTTGCACTGTTTTCTTCTAACAGTATTAGTATTGGAAGGGTAATGAATGACCGGGAAAGACATGGAGTGATTGACAAGAGCTGCTCGTCCATTTGGGACAGACTTTGGGGTTTATCTTATTGTTATTTAAAGGACAACAGGCCACTGGAGGAGCTCAGAAGGTGATTTAAATGGGATTCATTTAAGAGTTGCTGATGAATCTGGACACACTGTTTCACTATCTCTCCCTCAGGCATAAAGCCTGTTGCTATGAGACAGATTTATACGCCATGCTGGCCTCTGCAGCCTTTATCACAGGAATTATGGGATGGTAAAATATCATTAAAATTCTGCTTAGGTTTCACTAAAACGCTGTAACAGCCTCCTCTTTTAACACTGCTTATTGGCAATTGTCTAACATATGACCATATAAAGAAACAGTAACCAATAAATAAACAGAAAAACGTGCGTGTTAGAGAAAAACTACGCAAGTAGTTTTCGCAAATGAACTAGTCAGTAGGCTGTTAAAAACAATCATTTCAGGATTTGAACCCAGGTCACTTTGCATGCTAACCAAACACTATTCCACTGGGACAACACTTCTTGGGAGTGTGTTTGCTTTGGTCATGTCTTATCTTGTCTAGGTGAACTAATGAATAAGAACTGTCAGTAGTGCTGCCTCAAAATAATACATCAATCTGACGCCCCTGGACCTGAGTACAGTGCTTTAAACATTATGAATATATTCATAATAATTATAACAGTCAGCATAAACAATAATCGTAAACATGATTATAATGAGTGTACATAAATGAGACATGTCAGCTGTTTGTCTTCTGCGTTTGATTTTGGTAGCAGGATCAATTACAGATTCCCATCCATAATCCATCTGTCTCCCGCTCACCCCTGTCAGTGTAATCAGGGCGCTAATTCAAATTTGGGAGGAAGACAATCCGTGACGGACGTTTTTTGTGCAACTCTGAGTGGCGTCCCCCATGACCAGCGGACGTGCACAAACCAATAAAACCAGACAGCGCAGTGAAGAATACCAATGACAGCTTATAGAAAAGGAAGTGACACGGGTGCACAAAGTGAAATAAAGTTACCTGCACTTACAGCGGCCTAAAATGAAATAATAGCTCGTCTTCTTTGCCTCATTTCGTCAGTCTGTGGAGGAGAATAGACCCCAGACGTGTCGTGTAAAATAAAGCAGACTATCCTCCACAGCCCCCAATTATGTGTTGGTGAAAGATAATATTGAGAAAGAGGTTTTGGATAAGGTAGCGTGCTCCCATGATCCCTTTCTCTTCCGGCAGCCAGCCGCATCTCCGCTGCGGTTTAAAGCAGTGTCGAGTTCCGGCCCAGCAAACCAAGTTATTACATTTACAGAAGCTTCTTCTCATGAGCTTCCGCTGCTGCTAATTAAGACGAGCGTGGACTCATCGTACTGACACACATTTCAGAGGAACGAGAGGGATTCTGAACATCATAGACAATCAGTTCTCGTTTTCTCTTTCACTTTTCACTTTTGACAGAGCAAGTTCTCATTGCCGTGAGTCCAGTGGAAGTCATTGTTGTATTTACTGTTTGAATGCACAGCTAATATCTTCTTCTATCAGTCTAAAATCTACTTAAATAAGATGACAACCACTGATCTGACATTCAGACGTGTCTTTATTCTGTTGAACAACATATGATTGGTTGTATCTAAAGGAAGATAAAGATAAAATCATGTAAAACTGAATGAATGTTTATAGCATGCTATTATGAGGTTGCTAAGCTGTTTTCAACAGTTACTAGGGGGTTGTTAAGTCTACAGAGCCTAAAGAGCCTCTGTGCCTCTGTGCCTTGAGCCCCTCCTTTAACTGTCCACCAGGTCAAGAGGTAACAACACGCGTCTCCTCAACAAGCCTCATAGTTTTGCCCATTTATGGTTATAGGTGTTAAAAATCCCAACAGCGACAGTGATGATAGGCTGCATTTAATACTGACATGAGCTGATTGGCTATCCTAACATCTCCACACACTGTTCGCTGGCTAAAGTAATGTTGTTGAACGCATGTTGAGTTCCCGTTTGATGTGATTGGCTGAGAGCCTTAGATGAACCAATTATGATGTCTACAAAATCTCTACAGCACTCCGTAATTCCACAAAATCCTTTAATGCAAAAACAAAGCACACAGCTGTTGTCAACACACGCCATGCGCTTTAATCACCAGCATCGCCTCTGGCTGTACCATCATTCAGGATTCTTCCCAAATCACAAACACAGCAACACACTGTTAATGTATTGCTGTTCCGTTGTCATGAAATACGACTTAGAAAAGTCATGGAAATATATAAAATAATGAAAAATGTTTTTTTTCAATAATATTTCTCCTATGCATCTCTATAAATTCATACAGATTGGTGTATTTATAATTGTAAAAAAATTATTAATTTAGTAAAATTAATTTAATGTTCGAAACAATTGGTCAAAAGTTACTTGGGCTTTATTATAAATATATTAAATCTTAAGGGTTTCTATTTAGAACAGCGAATCAAAGAAAATTGTTTAAAATATGACAAGATCGACACAATCTTACATCTGACAGCTACAGACGTACGTGTGTGTCTAGTGAAAGATCATATAACTGTAAAGGAGATAAGTGTGGTTACTAGATAATAATTTTGAGTATGAGGAACTGACAGCCCTTCATTTGAAACGCAGGCCGAAAGGAAGGAATACTCGCTTATCATGGGCGTATCTGATTCCCTGATGTTAAGGAAGTGGGCGCTGGCAATCTCGTGGGGTCAGGAGGAATCGTGACCTCTTCAATTAGGGAGGTATTTTTATAATGTATTGATTAGCTTGTGTATGTAATGTAGAATATGGCTCATATTTCTGTCTGCACCTCTCAGAAAGAAGGCGTCAAGCATAAAAGCTCAAAAATACAGCTTGAAATGTAGCAAAATAAAACGTTTATTAAGAGTCTTATTAAGAATTCATTACAAAACAGACATTTCCTGGTAATGCTACAGAAACCCAATGTGGTGTAGTTAATGCTATTATAACACAAATGCTTAGAAAATGTATCACATATTACAAACATATCTATAGGTGACCAGGTGACCATATATATTATATATTGATATATGCGTTTCTTGTACAGGACATATAGTGTATGTAAATCTTTAATCCAAATATTTAATCTTTATTTTGACAGTCTCTGAAAATAAAAGGAAAAAGAGAAAACAGTTTGAACGCATCGTGTGTATCCACACACACACACACACACACACACACACACCTATACACATTCAGTGCTGGTGGAAGGTTAAACCACGAGAGGAAGAAACCTTTACACACTCCATTATTAACTTCACCTACAACTCAAACACCTCACCACATCCCTCTACACACACACACACACACACACACACACAGTCAGTGACACCTGGTCTGTTGTGAAATGTTCCTTAAACACATTTTCAAATGAACTTACAAGTAAAAAACAAGCGCAGAAAGAAGGAAAGGTGTATCAGTCTTGGGTATTTAATCATTTAATCACTGACATCATGAGGTTCATTTGAATTAAACTGGAATTAAATTCAGTTTGCCTAGCGACTCTACTATCCACCCTAAACACCTTAGCAACCATATATTGATATAGTTAAACATGCTGAACACCTCGGCAACAGCCCAAACCTAGCAAATCCATAGCAAAATGTAGCGTGTTTTATTCTAAAAATATTGAAATCTAGTTGATTAGCAAGTAGTTTAAATAAAGTTTTGTAAACAACCAAACATCATTCTTACAAGTGTAGGAGAACTGACGCTGTAGTCGGGAGCAGAACCTGCAGTACAGCTGCTTCCTGCGCTAATGCGGGCGAGCACACACACACACACACACACACACTGTGTGTATCATGCACCAAGGGCTGTGTAACCTCAAATGTAAAACCTGTATTAACAAAATATTACAAACCAGTTTCATCCACTATGAAGATATATAAACACATGTCTATTCACATACTATGAACTACACCTTTAGAGACCCTGACCAAGACTGTAATTAGTGTTAATAAACACGGTTACAGTGATCCTCTGCTTTACTAACCTGGTCACTGTTGCCCTCGGGCCTTTCCTAACCACCAGCTCTTTCCTGTCATTACGATTGTGTGTGTGTGTGTGTGTGTGTGTGAACTTCTTCCATGGTTAAAAACACAAGCATGCATTTTTAAAAAGCGGGAAGGGGCATAACTTAATTACTTTACTATAATAACAATGATTTCGTCTGTGCTCCTTATCTTAATTATTTCAAAAGACAAACTTCAATTAAAGCGGTTGAAGGTAAGTCTCCAACAAAAACACACCTCTCTGAAAGCATTACACACACACACACACACACACACACACGCACACACACACACAATAACATACTGCATGTGCACTGCATGAGTCACGTAGAGTTGAACTGAGTGAACTGAACAATTCAAGATGAATGACATTTGCAACAGAAATAAGCACAGTGTTAAACAAAAACGATCGGTAAATAAAATGTTTGTCGCCATGTTAAGAAAATTATTGGGAGAAGGATGTAGGCTGAAAAAATATCCATATACTGTAGACAGAACAATCCCAGAATGCATTGCAATAAGCAAATAAATTACAAACTTTCTAAACAGCATTAATCTTAGCTGAAGGTGGCAGGTCTTACAGAGCAGGACTGGGTGTATCATGAACTTTATCACTTCTGATCGTTCATTCATCTCACCATTGATGGTGTTCACAGATAGTTCTTTACACTAGCCCACAAACACAGCATAGTGTACAAGTGATTTTGTGTGTTAAAAGCTGTACAAACGCATGTCATAAAAATCACCTCATAAATCTCACGTATTGCTGCTTAAATGTTGCGTTGTTCTGTAAAATCCACCGACACACACACGCGCGTATCATGTGCGAATCTGTTTTCAAAATCCTGTTACTGAGGTGTGGCTGAGCAGAACAGGGCTGAAAAAGAAGAACTCAGTTGGAGCTGTAAGTTACGCCTCTCTAACTCCTCATTCCAAAAATATACAACCCGAGACATGAATGCTTAGCCAGTGCATCGCAAATACAGGATGTGTTCCTCAGGTAGCTTGCTATAAACATGTTGACAGTTAACCAACTTGACTAGCAACATTTTCTTTAAACTGTTGCTCCGCTAAGACACCAGTTGACCAGGAGATAAATAATCACACATGTAGCTTAAGCTAACGGTTGCTCTACAACACGCGACTCTTCTGGCAACACTGAGGAAACAGCATCTATAGGAAAGTCTTTGTAAGACCTCAGGTGTTTCTTAATGAGATTAAATGGAGATCAAATGGAGACTTTGCGTAAGTCTTCCGTTTTCCCCCTAAAAATATCTCATCTTGTTTTCTCTAGAGTTGAAGAAGAAATGCATAAAACTGCGCTCAGCTTTGCCAAAACACAAAAACCAATCTAAGTTAAAGAAACTTCAAATTATTATCCAAATTACTTATAAAGCTCCATAAATTAACTATCAGCACGAGTCTCACGTGTGTCCGTTTTATTTCTCACAAGAGAAACATCTTAGACGGTCAGTCGACTCCATTAAGATCCTTTCAGAGTGATGACAGATGAACCTCATAGCAATAACATGTTTCTCTAGGTGTGTGTTTGTGTTGTATGAATCTCATTCAGACATTTCACAATGTAAACATGTGCGACACTCACATACCTACAAGTGCTGATGTTTGTGTGCTTGTGTAGACTCTTGTGTAAATCTCACTGAAAATTGTGTCAAATACAGATTTGTGTTCGTGTATCTAAATGGGGATTATCTTTCCTAATACCAGATTTCCTGTTTATTTACAGAATTGATACCGCAGTACCTCCACATCTGAAGTTTGAAATGAACGTATGCTTTGAACAGAATTGTATGCGTTTGTGCATGAGTTTATTTGTGTGTGTGTGTGTGTGTGTGTGTAAGTGAATTTCTATCAGCTTTACAGTCCAATACTATCTGTACAGGCACAAACACACATGCATCTACAAACTACATCCTCTGATCCAGTGAGAGTGTTAAACCAAATAGGTTTCATGGGAGAGAGAGTGAGAGCGAGCGAGAAGTGAAGGAAAATGACATTCACTGTGTATCACAGCAGTGCACACTGAAATGCAAATGCGTGTGTTGTGTGTGTGTAAAAGAGAGAGAGACAGAGAGAGCAACCCATAATTTAAAGTTAAAAATCCACCTCTATATTCATATTTTAATATATATAAAATACATATTTTCTCTTTTTTTTCTTTTCCCTTTACTTAGTGCCTAATTTCATTTTTACTACCACACCTCACTACTGCCTGTTCTTACTGTAATCCTGCACTTTTTATCAATACTTGTTTATCTTTTTAATGCATAATGTTTTGGCAATGCTGTATGCAAAACAATCATGCCAATAAAGTACTTTAAATTGAAAGCAAAATAGAGAGAGAGACACACACACAGAGAGGGGCAGAGAGAGGGAATTCTTTATTATTGGATTATTTTATTATTACATCTCTCCGTTTCGGTCACATTTGTTTTGTGACCATATAATATCTAGAACGATATTTGCTGTAAATAAATACTGGTTACAATGCTCTCTGTGTCCCTCTATCTCCTAAGTCCTCAGATAAGATCAAATATCACATTCTGACAAAGCTGCATTTGTACAGACGTTCAGAGTGATCTGATGTCCAGCACTGTGTACAGGTCATTCTGTGCATGGTGGTTATGAAAAGCATCACCACACAATGTGTGTCCATACAGGTTACTTGAGGTGTGAATATTGGATTTGTGAGTTGAAAGAGCGTTGTTACACACAACTTCCTGTGATGTCATCAGACCTGTGTTCCTTTCTTTTCAAGGGAAATTCTATTTTAAAGCGACGAGAGGATGATGAAAGACAGAATTAGGTAATCAACGTTTTTAACCCCTCTCAGTTCTTTAGCTTTGAGCGCTGTAGGCTGGCTTTACAAGGCGGCAGTGGATGTGCCGCGCTGCAGAGGGATGACAATAAAGCGCGAGAGAGACACTGTTCATTAGCTCTATATGGAAATTGAAGAAAGAGGACCGTAAAATAGGTTTGACTTCAGCACGCTGAAGCGAGACACTGACTGCACCAAAAGAGCACGAAACACTCTTTCTGTCTGACCTGTCTGATCCGTAATGTCAATAACTTCATAAAGAACTTCTCCTTCATTTTCCATTCACTGTCACTGTGATATTTAGTCCTGAATCATCTTCTCTGAAGTACATAAACACAAATGTGTCAGAGCTTGATTACACGCGTCATAGCAATCCCACACGTGTCCGAATGCGATTCATAATGCAACAACAATACGACCTGCACTCCCAGCGCTGGTGCATGGGGCGCTAATCAATGCAAGTGTTGTAGCTTTAGTTTGTGGCCCAGAACACACTGCACAACAGATTTCTGTGTGTTCAGGAAGGTGAACATCTGATAAGCTGATCTCAAATCTGTTGTAGATTTACTGCTTATCCACAACTAACAAACGAATTCAACGGGGGTGAGTTACAATCGCTACTTATTTTTCACAATGTTACAATGTGTGTTCAGTACAGTTTGTGACGAGAACATTTAATTTAAATAATAAATGGTTGGGGTTAATGGATAACCCCATGTGAAAATGTGAAAAGCAAACTGTGATCAATCATATCAGTCAGACAGCTCTTCCTGTCTGAGTTTGGTTTGTGGCAGCAGATCTAAACTGTATGGTATGTACAATGGGACAGTGTGCTGGGAGTATGCTGGCTTTAGGGTCAGAAGCACACTATGCACCTTATAACTTAGACTTTTAAAATGGTTTACTTTGAGAGAAAAGTTTTGGATTCAGCTAATTGATGAATGAATGACAGAAAAGAGAAGTTTCCTGCTCTCAACAGACCAGGTGTGTGTGTGTGTGTGTGTGTGTGCAAAAAAATCTTTTTGCAGCTTCCAATACAAAGTCTTCTGGTGAAATTTTATTAGACCACAAACTGACGTGAACCTCAATCTTGCACGCGTGTGGGAGCAGGTGTTAACAAGGAGACGGTTTAAAACCGGTCTGAAAAAGAAAATAGTTTCTGCATCCGTACGCCACCTGACACGAGCGGATCCCAACAGCACGAACACTCTGCCATCCCATAATAGCAGTTTTACCTCCATCACCCTCCACCCTCCACCCTCCACCTTCATTTGGATGAGGAAGTCGTTTGGTTTTGTGTGTACTCGCTCTGACAAAGGAAGTTTGGAGCTTGTGTTCACTTTTTGAGCGGCACACAAACGGTGAGCTTTTTAATCACTGCGGGAACAAAGAATAGATTTGTTGGCGGCTCTCTTGTGATTATACTTTAAGCCTTTAGTGGATGTCACGCGCACCTGCCACTCTCTCAAGAATCACTTTCTAGCATTACCTGGAGCTTGTATACAAACACACACACACACACTCACAAATGTAAATGAAGGTGCTGGAGGAGATCATATTATTAAACACGCTCTAGTTGAAATGAGCTTTATCCTGCCTTACCTAGGAAGTGCGGGGCATTTGATTTGAAACACACTATATAGCCCACACCTACATGTGCCACATAAATATCAAGAGTTAACTCTTGATTCCAACAGCGATTCATTTCAATAAGATTCATTCTTATAAAATTATTTTTAGGATGCAATATACCTATAATTGACACTAGAGCTTTGCTGTTTTTAACTGAGCTTGTTGCAATGCATTCTGGGATTGTGGGACACGAAGCATCTCACAAGGTTTCTCAGAAGGCAGCATATGCTTTCTCAGAAGGCTCTTATTGTCTCCCACCTCTAAATCTAACAGATGTATTGTTAGACATTATTAAGCGCGTTTGTAAGCGCACAAGACCTAATTGTACTCTCTCTCTCACACTCTCTCTCTCAAACTCTCTCTCTCACACTCTCTCTGTCACACTCACACTCTCTCACACTCTCATACTCACTCACACTCACTCACACTCACTCACACTCACTCACACTCACTCACACTCACTCACACTCACTCACTCACACTCTCACACTCTCACACTCTCTCACACTCTCTCACACTCTCTCACACTCTCACACACT
>JAZGTI010006941.1:0-11632 GCA_036877585.1 Botia kubotai | reverse complement strand
CTCACACTCACTCACACTCTCTCACACTCTCTCACACTCTCTCACACTCACTCACACTCACTCACACTCACTCACACTCACTCTCACACTCTCGTTATCTATCTTTCTCTCTCAGTCAATATTTTCACAGTGAACTCATGCGAGTCCGTCCTGCTCATTAGCACAAGTGTGACTCATAAATCTATCATATAACAAACTTCATATTGAATAACAAACTTTGCACTAATTACTGCCACATTAAGCCAACCTTTATAATGGCTTGAAAACTGTGCGATTGTATGATTTAAAAACGTTCCTCATTTGTTTCCAGGACCTCATGTGGGAATCTTAATATGGTGTTAGCGCCACAATTTCCCAGAACACAGAGGTTTAGCGCTAGCATATATAGCTTGGGCTTAATCGTGGCAATCTGAGAGGGTTAACCCAATTTGGCAGCCTATAGAAGGCACTGCAGTGGATTAGAGCCCACCCTGGTCACACCAGCAGCCAATTAAAGCCTTAATTAGCCCGTTAATTATGCGAAGAGGAAGTATCAGCTTCCGCTCGATTGTGTTTTGCTCTCAGTGGAGAGGGACCTAATGACCACAATGTCACGCACACACACATACAAGCGGTGAGGCAATTTAATGTCTGAGCAGAACAAAAACAGTGGTGATTCTACGACGGCGTTACAGTCTGCGCATAACAATTGTAATGTGCACAAATAGCATTTATCATTTATACAGTGACATATTCCTGCATTTCGTTGGCATGTCATATCTCCATGCGTAAGGCCAGTGCCTGCTGCGATGACACTGCCCAAAGGGTGTTTGTGTTTGTATGTGTACCCTACTCTCTTATCTACTGAGGGAACCAGATATTGGTCCCCTATATGATGTCACCAACATAATCCTCCAGCACACACGCACACCTAATTACAAATGAGGCATGTCTGCCAGATTAACCAATCTAATCACATTTCAAGTCAAGCGAGTAAATTCAGCTTCGTGCACTCTGTTCCACACAGACACACACACACACAGACACACACAGACACACACACACAAAATACAAAAGCATCTCTTAGAATGATGGTGTATTTAGAAGATGTGAAGTGTCTTAAGCTGAAATATGCAAAAATAATAATGAATAAGAGGAAGTATTTATTCATTCAAAACTCATTTTACCTGCAGGAGTGTTGTGTTGACTGTGTTGTCAGAGTTTATATATGAGGTAGAAAATAATCACAAACGAGATTTCTTTAAAACCTCTTAGGAGAAGATGTCATCAATGCCTCAAACTCACATTTGCCAGAGATTTCAAAATAGACTCATGAAACGTTTCTCATCAAATCTTCCAAGCCTGGGCTACAATATCCGCTCTCACTGTACAGCTCCGTACTCTCATGTCTACAGTTATCATGTGTGTTTATTGTTAGTTAGTTATAAGGAACAGAAAACTGTGGAGACAAAGCTGATGATGAAATCAAAGAACTTTAGATGAGGTCTCCGGATCTACATGATGCTGAAAGGGAAATTCCACCACAGAGCGAATAAGGAAATGGAAAGAGTGACAGAACACAGAAGAAGGTGTGCAGAAAGGTGAGCAGGTCATGACCTGGTCAGGAATGTGGCCTCCCCTTCCCAGAATGTCTCAGGAAACTGAACACCCCTCTCAAAACTGCCTGTCAATCACAATATTGTGTCTGTGTAATGAGAACAACACGCTGATTGTTCCTGTGTGTGTGATGACAGCACAAAGTTTGCAATCATTTATGACCCAATGATTTCCAGAAGCCCCTCCCCTCCATCACAGAAAGGGGTGGGCCTGCTGGTCCACACAGGAGCAAACAGTGCTGACAGCTTCCTTCCTTAGGGTAAACACACCCCAAACCACGCACACACACCCTAGCCCCTCCTGAGGGTAAACATACCCTTACCTCTTACATACAGGTCAGAATGCCAAACACACAACTAATCAACACACACACAGTTCACTTGTCTTTGTTTTTAGTCTTCAGGAGACTAAGGAGTCTGGTTAAGTGTTTGCAGCCGTTTGGTCAACACTATCTTAACAAGCCATCCGTGTCAGTGTGTGTGTGTGTGTGTGTGTGTGTGTTTGTGTGAGTACAGGAAGTTCCTTCAGAAAATTACTGTGTCAGTAGCACTGAATGATTACTGTACATCGGTTTAATGGCCAAAAAACACATTATAATGGCACCTTGTGGTACTTTACTGTCAGACTGCAAATGCTGTGATATGCTTGACTGATATTTAGGAAATATTAAACACTAAACTTGTGTGGTATGACCACACCATGTTGCTAGAGGCTTTAGCCAGGGGCTGTGTGTGTGTGTGTGTGTGTGTGATATCAGTAAGGGTGGGAATGATATCTTAGGCACTGATCCATGTGTGTATCGTAAAACAGAGTGGAAACTGTGTGTGTGTGTGTTGCGATTAAAAGTCATGACCCTCTCACTTTCCAGGAATTCAGCATCAAAGAGACACCCTCCTCACAGAAACAACAGTTCACCTTTCAAGGTAGCTGCTGTTCTGCAGTAATACCCATATTAACATGAGCCAAACCAGCCAATCAGAAAAGAAGTAAGTAAGTTTTAAGACAGTGTACAAGTTGACTTCTAATAGAATAAAGTAGCACCTGTGGATGAACCTGGAGTTATGTGCCTCCATTAGGAGTACAATTGTATTTATGGGCTTAATAGTGACGGATTAGCCCTTGTTGGCTTCAGACCTACCAGTCAGTTACCAGTCTGAAACAGGAATAGACAGAAAGGTGTCTATGAATGCTTAGGGAAGGTATTGAGAGCACTAACCATAGAAATTAAACCTGCGTCCCATATCGACTCATATGCATGTGCACCATCTACTGTGCTGCAGCTGTGACGCGAGCACATCTTTCCCAAATTCCCTCAAATGTGTTGAAATGAAAACCAGTACAGTGAGTACAACACACACACACACATACAACCGATTCAAAGTGTGTACTGAAGCCTGGACATGAATAATTATTCCAGGAATTAATCTGTTAACCTGAAGCACTTTGCTGTCTCGGGATTAGCCAAGCAGTGTGTGTGTGTGTGTGTGTGTGTGTGTGTGTGTAACCGGCCTGACAGGTCGGCACGGCAATACGAGATAACTGTTCAGATTTGTCATGTTGTTCTTAATCATGTTTCCATAAACATCAGGTCATTGTTGATAATCTATCATGTCATGTAGCATTACTTTACATTAGCCCTCGCCTGCACCCATCCCCTATTCCTCTGATTAATGTTATAACAATTCACAACAGACACACACACATTTTGTGTGTATGCGGGGATGCTTGTATTATGATACCAAGAAAACAAATAAAGAAAAAAACAAACTGTTTCACTGTACAGCACGAGCAGCTGAACAAACGCCGGGAGTTGCCAGTATGACAAATCTGAGGATGAGGAAAAATTAAAAATAAATGTATTCTTCACAACTATAAGCTCCAAGCGTAACCTGTACCTCCTGTATACACCCTCCCATTGCCACAAACTCTAGAGAAGAACCGCTGAACAGCACCCTGAAATCTATCAAGAGCATTTTAATTTAAAGTGATAAAACACACAGAAATGAGCGGCTGAGACGCAGCAGCAGAATGTCAGAGAAAACAGAAGCGTCTTTCTGGGCGACACTGCATGCCACAGTTTCCTGTGAGTGTGGAGTGTGGAGGCGACACACTAGGTGAAACGGCAAGTGAAGAGAGACAGATGCTACAGTGTTCCTCAGAGAGACAGACAGAGAGAGCTGCTGCTCACCGCGTGTCGAGCAGTGAGGTTAAACTGTGTTGACGTGTGTATCGCGCCGCCCTGTCAAAGGTGATGTCAGATCTGTGCCGTGTGGGTGTAATAACTGCGCTGAACAGCCAAAAACACACACAAACTGGTATATGGCACATTTCCAACAGTGCATGTTCATGGTTTAAACAACGTTTCATTGGAACAAGTAACGGCTTCGGTCTATCATGTTACAGTATGAAAATATGATACATGAACCAACCCACAGAAGTTCAATACACACACACACACACATACACATACACAAACGTCTCTCATACCATGAGAGTCATTGTCATTGTCAAATGCCCATACTTTCATTTTTACTAGCGTATTACTAGTGATTTATAATTAGCCCTTATATCCCACGATGACTGGTAAACAAATATTTTCGTCTTGAAATTAAAACACTATTAAAGCAAACCGTTTTCCCCAATTATCAATGAAGCCTAAAGTTCTGACTCTAAAAGCAATAAAAACACAGGTACAGCTGACAGGTGAATCAGTCTGAGAGCTGAGAGGTCTATTTCTCACAAAACAGAACTGATACATTATTCCTTTCCTGACAAGCAGATCTAATCAGTGGTTTAAACCAAAAAAAGCCGCTCTTAAACTGTGGCCCAAACCACAGCGGCCATTATTAGCCCTGCAATAATCTTTAACCTGTATTTATAACTGAACATTCTGGCTTTTCAACTAGCTGTAGATGATGCTATGAAATTGAGCAGATGGGAAAACAAAGGAGAAATACATCACACACACAGACAGTCAGGCATGAAATAAAGGTAAACCAGATAAACTGTCCTCAGAACAGCCAGAATGACTCAACATCATTGTAGTGCAACGGTCACTCACGGCGTTCTGCTCCACAGGTTACGTTTACAGTGGCGAGATGCATTTTAGATTTCAATAAGCTATTGATAGATGTGGTCACGTGTGCTGCTGACGACATCATGCTGGATTCACTTTCACCAGCAGTCAAAGTTTATGTAAATCATGTCACATCACGCGTTACAGTTCAGTTATTATCAACACTCTCTATGTTCCCATTTCCCACAGGTCTGTGTTCGGTCCACTGTGCCATCTGTCACCTGCCGGGTCTCCGCCAACACTAAACAGATGTAGCTCGTCAAAATCAGCATTATGTTAAAAGAAAAAAAAGTGTTCGTTTTCCTTAAATGACCAGAAGTCAGAAACGTTGAAAAACAGGCACTTACAGTCTGTGTCATACTGTGTGTGTGTGTGTTACAGTTAAAGCCACAGGAAAAGGTGGTCAGCTAGCCTCGGCAGCAGTGTGAATACGGGCAGCGTCTCTTGTGAAGGGGCCCTTGACACATTTCAGGTGCTCACCTACACACATAAAACACCAGCGACGGATGCCACTGCACAGATCTCCAGCCCTGCAGCGCTCCAGTCCGTTTATTTATACACATCTGCGGTCGCGCAAGCTACAATTTAGCACAGCAAACCTAAAAACTGTGAATGGGTACAAAAGTTGACGTATTACTCGTTTACGGGTTCTTTAAAACAACATCAAGTGAAAATGTATATACATTGATATGTGGTGCATGTCGCAGTCCCTGTAACTACTCTCCATTTCTTAAAGTTTGTCTACCATTATCAAACATTAGCAATTCACAAATCATGAGGTCATACATGCTTGACGGTGCTTATATAATAATTATGACATAATCAGTGAAATGTGATTTAAAATTAAATGCGATTTAAAAACCTAGTAAAAGTGTGGCGTGTTTTTGAATGAGTGCACCATATCATGTGTCTACTGCCTCAGTATTTTAAGTCAGCTACACAATTGTTATTGTAAATGCGAGTCAATCATGTAGGAATCACTTGTGTATAATTAAACATGACAAGCAAACATACGCATGCAAACACACTCTCAGCCACACATACACACAAATATTAGCGTCTGGGTGTTTGTTGGCCAGCGCCGGCAGCAACACTCCTGGAAACACAAAACGCACAAACATACTCCACAACTGGCTCACGTCAGGTGATGCGTACGTGTAAACAGGACAGCCCGTCTGACAGCACTTTCACAATACTTCTGTATGAAGAGGCAGCAGAGCATGGCGTACACACACACACACACACACACACACCTATTCTAAGGGTCGTATTACTAACACATAACTAACAGTCTAACTAATTTAGTACAACTAGCCACATTATTTTATTATTGCTGGACCTTCATCCACTTCATAACCTGTGTTATGATCTAACCAATCAAAAACTCATGTTCAAGACAATCAATGATCAAATAAAAGTGATTGGCTGCGGCCAATGCTAATTTGGCACACCACACCCAGTGCTAGCAAACACTGCTAATGCTTTATCAGATATTTATTAGCTGGTTAGAATATCTGAATAAACAAAATATACTAAAATATACTAAATAAAATGCAGCAGCTAAAACTTACAAATGAACAAAAGTCAGTGTTGTAATCTGTGTGTGTGTGTGTGTGTTAGCTGCAGTACTAAAATAGCAAACAGCCCCTGAGTGGAAAGAACATTTGAGCTGAACATCACCTGTCTCACACACACACACACACACACACACACACACACACACACACACACGCACAACTGAATGTGCAGGTACATTAATGCGCACACACAAACACACTGCATGAGGGTTGTGCTGAGACTGTATTTTCCCATCGTCCAAGCACTGCTGGTGTTTAGTGTGTAAACAAGTGTGTGTGCGTGCGTGTGTGTGTGTGTGTGTGTGTTTGTGTGTGAGAGAGAAAAATCACCACAGGGCTTTAGCTTTGCATTCTCAAGGGAAAAAGCAATGCCGGTACACACACACATATTTATAGTTAAACGAGAGCTCTGTTCATATGCATGTCTGTGTATATGTGTGTGTCCATTTGGTGGAGCCAGCCTAGATCAAGTTAGTTAGTTATTAACTGACCAAAGACTGCTGTGGGGTAAATTATATTTCATTAGCGTACTTACATAATGCACAGCACTCTCTGAAGCTCATTAAGATGTGTGTGTGTTTAATAAACATGTTCTCTGGTCAGCAGTTTTCATAAAGACTAAACTAATGGAAAACAAAAATAACAGCAGGACACCATGAGCAATAAAAGTGTCAGAATCAGCCAATCAGGGCTCACGACATTCAGCAAGACACATTTTCCATATGTAATGCTGTAGATCTTAATATCTCATCGAGTGGTTTACACGTCCAACAAATGTGCTAACTTGCAACTAACTTTGTCCAAAATTGTTGCACTAGCAAAATAAATAATGCAGGAAAATCAAGGCCACTTGGACGAATGTTTTCTGAAACTGTAATATAGACGTAAACACAAAATAATGTATCGATCGTTTTTTATTTTGGTCTGAATGTTTCAATATTTACATGAAACAATAATTCAATTCCATTTAAAAATGGCCTAAAGCGGTCCAAACAAAACGTATACAAGAGTTAAACCTGTGATAAAACGTGATATAAATATTTTAGCCTGAATTTTACTAGCCTTAATTTTTACAGTGTAAATTGAAACCAAAATCAATTAAGTTCCACATGTGATTTCATATCATTCTGTAACTTTAATGTAAAACAAGGTCAAGTTCCCTTCAGTGTCACGGTCTGTGTGACAGCCGTCATTCATCATCACTGAGGTACTCTTAAACAGGAAGGGCCGGTGTGATGACATCATCAGCGAGTATGGAAATGGCACTGAGTGTTGTTTGGATGGGCGCTGGATCATTAGAACACAGGAAGGCACCAGGAAGCCCCGACTCACTCATTCCAGGAGCTGACTTGATAATGAGTTAACAAACGCCAGGAAAAGTGCCTTATTTCTTAGAAAGGTCCAAACTTTGGCGTACTGACACACACTCACACACATGTAACTGTTTAATGGACGGATGTCATGTTTGGATTAGACGCATTAAAGCAACTCAATACACACGTTTCCAGCATTACAATGTCCCTCGTCAGTTTTATCTGATGAATCAAATTTTTTCTAGTTCAGCACATTTAGAGGGAAAGTGCTCACCACACCCACCACACTAAAAGCATCCGAAATATAATAAAATACCTCAGAAATGAAGATTTATCACATATGTGAAATAACAGGAATGTGCGCTCAATTAAAGAACATTTGAGAAATGTTTCTTTCAAACAATTTGAAGTTCCGAACATGTGATTTAAAAGAATCACACAAAACTCTACTTTTTTACCCAGATTGGAACTGTAAGTTTAGAGTGATGACTTATAATTTGAGCTGCCTGGTTTGATTTAGCAGGAATTGTCAGATAACTATATTCGTCGGTGTGGTTATGTCACATCCATAAAGAGAATGACAAGCCGGCTGCTACATCATGTGTGAGTGCTGAGGACGATGCAGCGCTTGTAGTTCATTTATCCATGTAAACAAAATAACCAAGTTGTTAAGTAACCTGCAGTTTTATGTTTCAAACAGAGATGGCAACA
The DNA here is from genome assembly GCA_036877585.1 of Botia kubotai. Lineage (NCBI taxonomy): Eukaryota > Metazoa > Chordata > Actinopteri > Cypriniformes > Botiidae > Botia > Botia kubotai. Next base: position 3,359 of record JAZGTI010006941.1, on the reverse strand, counting down.
GATTCATATTGCACACAAGTCACAGTGTAGGCTTTTTATGGTTTATTTTGAGCTCGTTTACAGAGTTTTGGCCCCTGGACACAGTATAATTTTATTACAGAAAACAGGACAGCATGAACATGCAGCTGAACAACGTGTGTGTTCAGATGAACAACTGAAGTCAAGAAGGTATTGAAATGATGTTGAGTCAATAATGATCTCTGTTGAGTGATTATTTAATGCACACAAATAATTATCTGTTCCTGGCCAGAACACACACATTCTACCTTTACCACTGTAGATAAACACAAACCCATTTTTATATTAACACACACACCATGAAAACAGCAAAATGATTTGTTTCAGATGTGTTCAAGAGCTTTAAAGCTGATGAGTGACAGAGAGAGAGAGAGAGAGACAGAGAGAGAGAGAGAGACAGAGAGAGAACAAAGAGAGAGAGAGAGACAGAGAGAGAGAGAGAGAACTGGAAAATCTAGTTGCAGTGCCAAAAGTCTGCATAACATCACCGTTTTAAAAACTGAAGAGGGGATTCGCTCACTGTATCACACCTGCTTATTAATGACATCCTGATCATTCCGGCATATTACAGATTTGTAATGGCTGAACAGAGATGAGTCTCTTCACATACAGCCGCAACAGAATAGTCGTTGCATTAGTAATGCGATCTGATTTGCATATTCTTTCATTAAGTTTTGGAAGGCCAACAGTACCTCAGCACTGAGGGTTTGACTCGTTTGAAGGGTTTGTGATGTCATGAGGTAAGGGTATACATGTGGTATACATGTAAGACTTTAGGGTGAGGGTCTCAAACCAACCGAAAGTGCTTGTTTTTTTGTCGTTTTTGTCAAACCATACATATCCTGCTCGCTTTCACACACTGCACACACACTTTGATGCATAGAAAAACGTGTTAAAGACACATAATTGCATATTTGTCAGGTCAAGACGCATCACGTCCCAGTTACACACAGTAACACACACACACTATTGATTTCACACAATGACAGATTAACCTCTGAACTCTACAAGCCTTCAACACACTGAACTTCAATAGCACAGCAGTTCATGGTATGCATGTACAGTTTTATGGGGAAATTATACGTGTACTGCACTGTACAGATGACCCCACACTGTAAAATCAGGTTAGATTATAAATTAGATTATAAGGGTCATATAATACAGATCTTTAAGGTAATAATTACAGTAACGCTGTTACAGTAACACTATTACAGTAACCCTATTACAATAAAGCTATTACAGTAACACTACTACAGTGTCTTTGTTATAGATGTTACATGTAAATTAAGCATGATTACATGTAACTAACCCTAAACCGTAACCAGTAGTAACTTTACAGTAAGTACATGTTGACAATAAATAACCTTAAAATAAAGTGTAACAAAATATTTTCATTGTTCAGTGTGTATACATGAAGAATAACCACTTCAGTGTGTTGTGTGTCATTGCATTATGTATTGTGTTGTTGGTATACAGCCAGTGTAGGTGTACAAATGTTGAGTCAGCTGAAAACCTGTTCTGTTAGATGATACTGCATGAGGTAAACGTTTATAGATTACCCAACACATTCATGTTCATTATGTACAAAACTGAGTATTACTTTACCACAGTTTAGTCTTCAAACCATATTAACCATGGTGTTTCTATAGTAACGACTGTTCATCTATGATATGTGTAACCCAGCAACAGTAACCACAAACTAACCGATGTCTCACTACTGTTTAACTATGGTTTACCAATGATATTTGCAGCAAAACTATGGTAATCAATCCATTTACACGGTTAATACAGTTTACCAAATCTGGTAAGGGAGATTTTCATAAGACTACAATCACTATTACTACAAATGTATTTGTAAAAATTTGTATCATTTAATAAAATCCATAATCATGCAAACTGGCGGTATTCCTCTGACCCAGGAAGATCTTGAGTTAAAATCTCAGTAACTGTTGGATCAAAGCAACAAAAAGAAAAGATTGTGGTCAGGATTAGCATGAAGGATGAGGAGAAGCTCGGAGAACAATTGCTAAAACCCTGACAGAACTTCTAGTTTTTGGTCTTCTCACGGACCACCTTTGATTTCCAAGGTTCAAAAGCCAATGGGCTTCACAAAGCACACATACAACTACACCCAAGAGAAACACACACAAACACACACACACACAGAAACTCTGGCCTCCTCCCTCATTTGAAAGGGGTACATGCCCCCCTCCAGGCAGGGTCTGTTCATCCAGCATGATCTGCCTCATTAGGGCTATTAGCATGATGGAGACGGGGCGGGTCATTTATCTAATCCTGCTGTGAGCACACACACACACACACACACACACACACACATGAGGACGAGCCAGAGATACTGTTCACACAGGTCATGACACCTCTGGGCTTGGTCCTGAAACCTGATTTATTACTGCAGTCAGAATTATGGCACACATAAACTTCAGTGTCAACTGTATCTAATGAAAAACTGCAACACTTTTTTTATTGACATAAGGGTTGGAAGTCAACAAACTAATTCATATCTCTGCATACAGGATCAACAGAAAGACTCACCCAGAAGTAACTACACTGTTTTGATGGTAGTCTAACTGCAATCTATATAAATACCGCAGGAGTGTGATTTTACACACACACCCTTTATATATTTGAATAGACTCGAACACGCTTGTTCTCTTTTCAAATTGCTGGAATCTGGAATAAATGCAATAAGGCAAAATGGTGTGCTGATATTTACACCAGCACTATGGGTTAAAGAATCATACCACACAATAACTGTTCTGTGATCAGTGTTCATTATTATCCAAACTCGAATGTTTCCATAGACACTCCAAATATACAGTACCAACAAATCATAATTCATTCATCTCACGGATTATAATGATCTCATTAGACTGATTGTACATTGTATTCCATAGACTGTCTATTCTATATCAATAAAAAGTAAAAAAAAAGTAAAAATAAACCTAAAAAAAGTGGGAAAAAATTGGAGTACAATACACAGCCTACACCCAAACTGTCAATTGTTGATATTGTACAGATCTAAATAATTTTCCCCACAGGTGTCACTTACTGCTTAATAACTGTCAATAACTTAATGACAGCTGCAGTTGCAGGTCATCTCAACTCACTTTCTGACTTTCACACACACGAGAGCGTCCCAATTAATGATCTCATTCCCTCAATGTGACGCACACAACACATCCTCACATCGTAAAACCACTAATCTGAACATGAGCCAAACCAATAAGAGACACACAGAAACACACACAATGCCACACAGCTATAAACACACCAGTTATTAGCTCTTTAAGGTCATAATTACAAGTGAACCGCAAAGCAGG
>JAZGTI010006940.1:0-22503 GCA_036877585.1 Botia kubotai | reverse complement strand
TATTCATGAATAGAGTTGGCTTCTTTAGTTGACTTGGAGTCATTTAGACAGGAAAGATACAAACAGTATAAATAAGCAGCTTAGTATGTAACTCCGCAATACACACACACACACACACACACACACACATACCCTAGTTGGCATTGAACATGGTACAGCAGTGCTGCATATGAAGTAAAAAAAAGGGTTTTAATCTCAAAGCTGCTTTCATCCGTCTTGCATAGAAATCTAACATAAAGGCTTTTTCCCCAGGCTAAATCAGTTTTTCTTCAAACTTTAGGCACTTTTGTTCTGATGAAGGCATATGATGAAGCAATAGTTTCTCATAGTGAAAACCTAGCTGTATTGTGTAGTGGCCGCTTTGTAAAGACTAATGTCTTTCTGTTTTTGTTAGGAGGAGCAACAGCTAAGACTTGAAGATGTACACATGATTGGATACAGTCTTGGGGCTCATGTTGCTGGCTATGCTGGAACTTTCGTGAATGGAAGTATTGGGCGTATAACGGGTAAGATTTACATCTTTGCAACTTTATCATCCCATCTTTATCATTTGATTTCCTCTGAGCTTAAAACTGAAAACTCAGCTTTTGTGTCTTTGCTTTTGAATAGGTTTAGATCCTGCCGGTCCCATGTTTGAGGGTACAGAGGCTCACAAAAGGCTTTCTCCGGATGATGCTGATTTTGTCGACGTCCTTCACACATACACACGGGGAGCTCTGGGTGTCAGTATTGGTATCCAGGAGCCCATCGGGCACATCGATATCTATCCTAATGGTGGGGATGGTCAACCAGGCTGTTCCTTAGGTGATGTGCTGTCCACTGCTGCAGTAGGAAGTGAGTACATCAGTGCGTTTTAAACCTTATTTTTATTCTGCCAGCTTTCTCATAACCTCATAACCTCAACATCTTTGCCTCCATGCAGATTTTGTGGAAGTCATGAAGTGTGAGCATGAACGTGCAGTGCATCTCTTCGTGGACTCCCTCATGAACAAGGACCATGTGAGCTACGCCTTCCAGTGTACCGGCCCCGATCGGTTTAAAAAGGGCATTTGTCTAAGCTGTAGGAAGAACCGCTGTAACAGCATCGGTTACAATGCCAAGAAAACACGAAAGAGAAGAAACAGTAAAATGTACCTCAAGACTCGTGCAGACACGCCTTATGGCGGTAAGTCATTAACACACGATGTCTTTGTTCTCAAAGTCACATGCTGTAACAGTGAGTCACAAAAATCTGGTTATATGTGTAATGCTGTAGTAAACCGGTTTATCACTCTGCAGGTTACCACTATCAGATGAAGATGCATGTGTTTGACAGAAAGATGGCAGAAGGTGCAGATCCTACTTTCTATATTAAACTACACGGCTCCCATGACGACACCAATAATCTCGATGTGGACATGTAAGCATCCTATGATTATAGAACCATCATACGCTCTAATTAACTGGTTTGCGTCCATTCTTGAATATAAATGGAAAAATAGGGCAAACCTTTATTTTTTAGGTCAGACTAAATGTGCCTTTTAAAGACCTAATCTGGTTTCTCTGTGGTTTTTACAGTGCTGATGGGGTTGGTCTAAACCTCACAAACACATTTCTTGTCTTTACGGAGGGGGACATCGGTGATCTGCTGAAAATCAGTCTTCGTTGGGAGGGTCCTGCTGAATCCTGGTCATCTGTATTCAAGCAATTCATGTCGTGGTCGAATTCAAAGACTGAAAAAGTTCTTGAGGTTCGGAGGATCAGAGTCAAAGCAGGAGAGACCCAGAAAAAGTAAGCTGGTTACCCATGACTTAAACAACTATTATGAAAAACAGTGACTCATTTGACCCATTTTTGCTACTGACATTAATGCTGTACTGTTACACCCATAGGTTCACCTTCTGTGCTGAAGATACTGAGATATCACCAGGAAAAGAAATTACATTTGTTAAATGCCGCGATGGCTGGGAGGTGAAGCCCAGGAAACGGTGTGTATTTATGGCTCTTCATATTATGGATCATAGTTTTGTATGCATTATAATTTATATGCAGTATCACAAGAGCAAGTGTGTTATGTCTGCACGGTATATTAGAATGGCTGATGCCGGTAATTACAGTAATTTTGCAGTTATAATGCATTTCAACAGGTTACGTAAAGAGACTATTACCTGCTTCTGCCCCTGTATTCACTGAGCAAATAAATGACTTTGTTATAGTATTGTCAATGGTTACTATGGCAGGGTGGTACAAAACAATATCATGTATCAGGATTCTTGAAACACCTAGTCCAATTAGATTTGAGAATATATGCATGTATGTATGTAACGGTCTCTTGTATGTATGTATGTATGTATGTAATAATCAATTGTAATTTTTTATATTTTAACAGATTGCACTACTGAGAAAAAGCACTGTGACCATAGGGACCCAAGGCGGCCCAGGGCCTGAGCACTTTTGTTTTGGTACACGTTTGGTGGGAAAATGCACCATATTTGTTTTCAGTGGGTTGAATGCACAACATGCTGCTCAAATGGCCAGCTGGGTGTGAACTGGCTACTGTACTTGCTCAGGGCAGTTTCTTCTACCTTTGGGCCTTTCTGGATTGTTTGAGATTTTGTAGGTCTTTGTGGATATTATCTGTGGACATTTTCTATTCTTGTTTAAAACCTCCATTTTGTGGATCTCGGACTGTCCTCAACAACACGATCCTTGTTATATATATTTTTGTACGTTTTTAATTTATGAAGGAAAAAAAGCACTGCAGAAACCAAGCTTATTTATCAACTTAATGTACACCTTGTACCAAGGCACAAAATCATTTTCTCCAGCTTGCCACTTATTTTATGCGTGTCTGTGGATTTCAACAGCAAGAAAGATTTTATGAATTCACAGTATTATTTAAGGTCAAGAGAATGGAGAGAGATGCTGTTTTTGTCTTCATAATAAAAATACTGTTGCACATTAGTGCCATGTTGTGTACATGTTTCATGTATATAATGTATATAAAACTCAAGAATTTGTAATAAAATGACTGGATTCTCAAAGGTGTGGCATTATGTTCTGATGTAGACAAGTTGCTGTTTTTTTTAATTTCATGCAAAAAAGTGATTTTTGCTTTTATTTTATATAACTTCATACAATGTTGTTGTGTAACATGAGAATGTTTTAGTGAATGCTGTGAAAAAGAGTCTCCCAATTTAGTTGTCTTGGTGAATATTAGAACTCTAGCCCATAAACCAACCATGTCAAATTGTTGCGTATGTTTGGGTTACGGTCTCCCATAAACTATCCTACCAGCACACTTAAATGTTAATAATGCCATTTACAGCAAAACACAAAAACATTTATCTTAAATGTTTAAATGAAGTCTATAAAGACCATTTCTATAAACCAAAGAAATGACTTCCTTGTTTTAATTAAAGTCCATTTCTGTAGCTGTGTGCTGTTCTGCTTTACTCTTAAGCCACGCCTCCTCCAAAGCCATGCCTCCTCCAAAACGCCTAAAGACAAAGTTTGACAGGCAAGTAGGATCTCCTATCGCATTCGAACCTAACATTTAATGGTCCTACACCTTCCACAGAAAATAATTTTATATTTAAATATATTTATTTAAAAAAAATATTTAGACCACTTAGTGATTGTTATCGGGCTGTGAAGAGACTTTCACATCAGCAAAACAAAAAAAATTCTGGAACAAAACACAATCATGATGACCTAACAATATTTACATTTCTACTTATAACAAGTATTAGGCGTTTTTCTAAATAAATTACTTAATGTTCTAAACAGTCTGACGTCTTTTTTGTGCCATAAGTGACCTCTGCTTATCTGTGTGTATGAATACTTTCGGGAATGCTTTTAAATGAGGGCTTTGCTAAACCTTTTAAAGTATTTCCGGTGACAAATTCCATAGCAATGTTGATGTCATTCCAGACGATTTGCTGGTTACCTCTATGGTGTGATAGAAAGATAGCAGTAACTTTCAATAAGGTGATGAGAGATAGCAAATAGCTTTTGTATGACGCAATGGTGTAACCTCTGTGATATGACAGATACAGTCCTTCTCGACAAGAGGCATCTCTATAATTGTATATTTAACTGTAACTGTATATATAACTGTATAGTTTTTACCAAAAAAGTCACTCAGACATAGATGCTGGTGAAGAACCACACTATTCACTAATGAGTCATAACCTGTGAATCAAACTCTAAAGCAATTCACTTAACCTGAAAGCCAGAGCCTTGCCCTTTTTATCACCAATCCCAGCTCACTAAATACACAGTGACAGCGCACTATACCTGTCGAAAATTTAGACACGCCTAATTGTTTTTGTAATATTACATTTTCCCCACATTTTAGAGCAATTTTAATGTTAGCAAAGCTAAAAACACACATAGACGTACTATATGTAATTATGTAGTGAGAAAATGTTCAAACCTACGTCTTAGTTTCTTTAGACAACCTTTCACTACATTACATGTTAGTACAGTCTAGGCATTCATTCAACCAGCATGCCATCCGAGATGCTTTTGAAACACTCCCGAAGGAGTGTCCAACTCATTCATAGAAAATGTGTAAAGAGAAATGTAGGCACAGTTTATATATGTCAAGCATAAATTATTACATCAACATACTCAAAATTACCATAAGATTATGGCAAACAAATTTAGTTATGTGAGCCTGAACATTTAACATGTGGTCCATAGATCACATTACCACCTTTCTGTGATCGGTCAGCTTTAAAAACACAATATCACATGATCTGCGTCTCACAAACATGTACATGCAAAGCGATTTGTTTGCGATTTGTTTGCAAACAAAAGTAGACCCACCCAATCCGCTACCCAATCAGGTGAACCCATCCTACATGTTTGCACATGGTGGACAACATCTGTTTGGGCAAACAAACACTTCTCTGAGATTCATCAAGCAGTGCACCTATCCCCAAAGTCCTCAGTCAGAAATAGTTATTTCCATTACCAAAAATAAATGCTTGTATGGAAGTTCTATTTTAATCTTTGCCAAACCATGTGTGACTACGTAGCCCAGTTTAAACAGAGAGAAGAACCTGCTCCATGACTCTGTCCTTTGATGTTAAAGGCAGCGGACTGTGCAGAATGTTCCATCCATTCTTCTTGGAATCCGTTGATACGTCACACAGCCAGACACTTTAGAAACATTGCCAGAGGAGTGTTGTCCAGCTGAGATAACAAGTCAGACATATCATCCAAGTGAAAACACATGCCTCTGTTGCCATTCAGTGTGTACTGTATTGATTGAATGGTCATGTAAATAAAACTATGATGAGCTAATAGTGATAAGATGGACATATCTCTGTGAACAGGGTTACTTACCCAAAGGCTGATCCAAATGTGACATATCATATTAAACATATCATATAAACATATCTTTCCATATTGCTATGTTTATATGCTATGATTGAGAGAGAGAGACAGACAGAGTGAAATCTAAAAGCCATTTTTGGTCAAATATATTTAATCTTGTAATTGCATTTTATTTTATGTTTTTATTATCATACTGTATTTGGACAGATCATAACATAACCCACTTATCTGCTGATGATAATCACAAAATTGTTGCAAATAAGCAATAAAAGACAAAAGCAAGATACAGTAGCAGGAGATAACAGTGAGACATTGTACCTCACACCAGTTGTTCTATGTTTCTGACCTTTAAATCTCCAACATAATACCAATTCAAATGTAATTGTCACTAAATGTTTATTGCGTTTAATGTTTATATCATCACATAGCAAGAAATGGTATGAATGAGTGTTTTTGGAATTTTTGTTCTTTGTGTCCCCCTTTGCTTTCTGAAGGGCTGAATATAGTCACATATCACTTTTCTCATGAAATCAAAGGTGGCTCTAAAAAGCGTTTCATATTCTAAGAAGGGTGTTAGATTTGCATAAACTGCAAACACCCCATTTGCAGCTGCCAGCACAACCACAAAAACATTTACCCCATAACCTGCGGTTTTTGACATAAGGAACGTCAGTATTACAAATAAGCAACTTGAGTAAGGAGAACCTGGTGATTTCTGCCCAAAATCTGAAAACATAAGCACACCAATACATAACAATCTGCAAAGATTTTATGTTATGTTTTATTTTTATTATTAGTTAGTAATGTTTATGAAAGCATGACAGCAACGTGTTTGGTAAACAGAACTTATGAATAGAAGCAGAGTCTGGAATGTTGGTGTGGCGAGTATGTGACTGTTTGTATGGGTGTGATAATAATAATATGTGGCTCTAGAAAGTTCAGAAGCATTCTGCTCACAGTAATACCATCTTTTGTTCCATAGAGCTTTTAAAGCTTCGTGTTATCTAACATTTCATTCAGCATATTTACAACTGCAGGAGAAAGTGCCATGGATTTTCTATGGATGTTTGCATTAATTCTTAAACTTTGATCTGATATTCAATTAAGCCACAACAAAAGACAAACGGTGTTCTTAAAAAACACACCAATGACAAACAATTACACATTTTATTGACCACACAGAATATAAACATTCAAAGTGCAGAGTGAATAAAGACTTGTTAACCTTTGAAATAATGACACTCCTGTGTTTCTGTAGTTCAGCCGGTAGAACATGGTGCTTGCAACACAGCGTTCTTGGTTTAATTCCCAGGAAACTACTACATACTTATGAATGTATACCTTATATACATTCATAAGTATGTAGTAGTTGTAAGTATTTATGTTGCTTTGGAGAAAACCATCTTGCACATGTTTGAATGTAAATCTCCATCAAACACTGTAAACCTGTAGCTGAAGCTCAACCCTGCACAGCCATTAAGAGAAGCAGTTTGAAGACAGCATTAGCCTTGTCTGTTGTGAATTGCTTTCTTGAGGTCAGGCCAGACCATGTCAAACAGGTTGCTGTCAGGATTCTAACTAGGCCACTCTATAATTTGTAATTTCTTCAGTTGAAGTCATTCTGTTGTTGATTTACTGCTGTGCTTTGAGACATTGTTTTGGTAAATCACCCAACTTCTGCAGAGCATCAAGACAGACAAATGACCTACATTCTTCTTAAAAATCTCCTGAACTTCGATTCTTTTTCCTATTGATGATATAAAGCTATTCGGGCCACCAGCCCCAAACCATGATTTTCAAGAAAGGACTTAAAAGTAGCCTTATAATGGACTTAAGAATATCAAGAGATAATTTTTAATCCTTTTTTCAGTTTCCCAATTCAACAGTTATCAGTAATTAATTAACAATCAACAATAATTAATTAAGTCACAGGTGTAAGGTAAGATGGTTCACATTAAGCAATGTGTCTTGTGAATAGGAATGGAACTCTAGTTGGAGTCTAGTTGACTTTTAGAGATATTTTAGGCCGGGGTTTTACACACATTTCCAAGTTTACACAGTGTGTTAAATAAAGTCTAAACATTTATGATTGCCCGCTGTCTGTTGCAAGTCCCATATGAGCGCCTCTTCTTCATTTTTTACCTTTGAGTTTACAGATGTTAATCTGCTTTACTGCATGTCTGGCTTGTCAGACATAATCAGCGTTATGATTGGTCAGATTGCCTGTCGGCAATGGGTCAGTTAAAGATCGGATCAAGTTTTATGACCAATTAATGCTGAAATCCATGGAAAATCCACCAATAATCTTTTCTGCAGCTGTTTTCATTCCGTGCCCTTTCTCAGATTCACGAAACCTGTCTGAGCAGTTTCGTGATGATCTCAAACTTCTACAGTTTCAGTAATAAAGATGTTGCTTTCATCAGATCAAGTACAAACAAGCAAGCAATCTAATTTCCCTGTAAGGTTCTTGGAATCACTGATCACTGTAGAATTACAACCATTTCGTTTTTGCATTTGATCACACAAGCGCAGCCTGTGATACTGTCACAATACCTCTTTCAATATTTTTCATTAAATATAATGCTTTGGTTACCAGTTTGTAAAGCCTGTCTAATTTGGCTCTACTAGTATCACCTCCTTCTAGGATGGATCATCCAGAGTTCTTGTGTGAAATCACTTGAAGACAACTCCTACTGTATTACAGATTGTGTGCAACTGAACAATGGCAGATTTAAAATCGTCTCGTTGTTCAATGAAAAGAATCTAGACTCTTAGGCTAGACTACACATCACTCATTAGACTCCCTCTCATGTGTTCTGTGGAACTTTCTCATGGGAAACAAGTGGGGGACATGAAGAATGTGAGGGGAATTCTCTTTAAAAAGAATGGAAAAAAAAATTGGCATGAGTTGGATGAGCTTATTGTAAATATTGTAATAAATCAAATATTCCGCAAACTGACCTCTTAAATATGCATTGACACAGTTTCCTACAAAATCAGTTTAGAAAGACAGTTTTCAGTGTCAAGAAGAATGGCACATGGTTATGTGTAAAATGTACGCTGATAATACTCCACTATGATTGTGTACACACAGCATAGATAAGGTGTCAATTCAGTTACAGAATGTGGTGTCACTCTCGTTAATAACTGAACTGTGTGAACAGAGCTGTATTTGACATTCTAAAACAGAAGTGACAACAATATTCTGTATACAGTATTCTACTGCTGTGTGAATACGAAATTAGTACCCAAACTGTTAGCAAATGAAACTGAAGACAATGAGAAACTGCACACACCTGTGTTTCCCAGTCCTTAAATTTAGAGCTGAATTACAGATAAAACAGAAGTTGGGAGGGATTAAGGAAGTAGTACTGATATTAAAAACCGTTCTCAAAAGCGTTAACCCTGAAAGCACAAAAAGCATGTCTATGTGTTTGGTGTACTGTTGTGAATATGGCTGAAAGCATGCTTAAAATGCAAACTACAGTACCACAACATTATGGAACTATGCCAAAAATGATGACACTGGAACTAAGTATCCAGTAAGTGAGCTGATATCATGCTAAATGTGGGTAAATGTGAGTAAGTATGGGAAAAAGACAACAGATACAAACACTACAGTCTTATCTTTGACTATTAGTGCTGTTTGATAGGGGTGAGATGGGGTGTACAAATGTAAAGTAGTATGAATCACTTTCTTAGAAAATCGTGTTCCTTTACAGTCACACAGTTTGGGTTCAAATCATCTCATGACTCCTCTTTTCCTTACTGTAAATCACATGGGAGTAAATCCTAAAGGTAGAGTTTTCCCACAGACATCAAAGGGGGGAGCGAGGTTGCCCCCTCTCACCCTTGCATGGTGAGACAGTGAAATACTGTTACAGTTTTTGTATCTGAAAACTGCCATGGAAGCCACAGGCTTCCCAAAGCACTCACAAGGGAACCATTTTAAATGCCATGGAATGCATGAAAATGTACAATTGTTTTATTGTTTTAAAAGATTTTATTGCTGAACAATGCAGCCCATTCTAGAGTGCCTCAAATGTTTCACAAAGTTGACAGACAGACAAACAGACGGACGGACATACAGACAGACAGACAGACAGATAGATTTCTTCAGCTTCTGACTCAGTACAGTAAGGTAACATAGTCTGCAGTACAGTTCTCCAGTTTCAAATGAACTATGTTCAACTGGATATGAAAAGCAACGTGGGTCACTGAATACTCAATACATGTGAGTTCACAGGTGAAAAATGTCCTTCAGTTATAATTTTCAGGGGGGAGTTAGCTTCTTAGTTGCCAGTATAACCTATGGCCAATTTCATTGTTGATTTGTTAGTCAGTACATCAGATCTAAAGAAAAGAAAAGCTTTTCAGAATAAAAGAGGCAGCCAACAAAGCTCCTTCTGACAGTATTAACCGTTTTTGCATGTGGGTGTGAACTCCTGAAATAGTATTTCAAAAGATAAAGAAGAATGAAATAAATGTGAGATGGTGATTGGTTCACAGCAACTGCATGATTCTGCCTTGCTTCTGATTGGCTGAGAGGGTTATGGTCTCACCTTAAACAGGGTTACTCGAGTTCAGTGACATTCTCAAACTGTGGCGTGTGCGGCTTTGCTTTACCAGCTCTGTTTATGGAAGGTTTTTTCTTTTGAGAAACACGTGCCTCCTGTCACTAGATTCTGGTTTCCCTATAATAGAGTTAGATTACTGCCAGACCGAATTTAAACCCATCAGTTCTCAGTCTGCTGGGCAGCATTTGCTTTCTCATAGTAAATTCTGCTGAACTTGAACATTCTGTAGCAGTTGCCATGAAAATCAGTGACCTTGGAAAGCTTACCGCTAACCAGTAAAACATGACAAAAGCCCCAAGCCTGCCCATGAAATAACATCATGCTGGCACATGTGAAGAAACATCTGGGCAGCAGAAAAGACTGCAAAGTCCTTCAATTTCAACCTTGTAACCCATTTCAGACACATGTAACTAAAGTTTCAGAAGTCTTAATTAACATTAATTACTATTTCACTATTAATTTCTATTCAGTATTACTCTGTTGAATATTTTTAATTAATGACCCACAAACACACAAATTAAAAGTCTTTAATGTCTTATTTGTTTCTCCGCTATAACAGTGGGTTTAACTCTGGAATTTTGCTGGAATTTCTCCTGAAAAGACTCCAATGATCTTATATTTTTCCTTTAGCACTTCAGAAGCGATCTTGCAATGTCACAAACTAGGCTATGCTGTGATTTGCCAGTATATCATAAAGCCTTTCTCATCCTTCTATTTGTGTAATTTTTATTACAAAAAATCATAATTTCTCATTTTGATATGTAAGGGATTTAGGTGAATCCTCGTTAACTAAACAAAATTGATTAAAGAGTTTTGAAAAGCTATTTTAAAAAGGTGAAGAAGTACACAACTTTAGAAAGAGATGTTGTCAACTTGCTGTATAAAGTGTTGTGTAGAGATGTTTAATAAGAAATGCAAAAACATTCTCTGGTACTGTGATTTTTTTAGACCTAATGTACACTTCCTCTTTAACAGAAAAAAATGTCCCCACTTTCTGACAGTTAAAATCTGTGGTTTAATCACACAGTAAGCTAATCTCAGTTTTATTATCTGTATGTATCCGTGTCACTGATCTCATATAGAGTGATCTGTCTGGTGTTGTGTGCAAAGTACACTAATTGGGAAATTGGTTGATGTTACAGAATGAACCTTCAGTCTTTCCAGAGTCAGAGCCAAACAATTCCTCAGACCGCACGTCCACGGACCACCCACAGTACGTTACTCTAACGTCTAAGTCCGTAAAAATACACAAACCCGAACCACACACGCAACCGTACGAGTTGACTTTGAGTACATATTTATTACATGCTTCTTATTGTTATTGTGGTGGTTGCGCGCCACCTATTGGACAATAAATGAAACTACTACGTCAAACGTGCATCGCTTGTATATTGACTGCCGTACAAAGTTGTCCATTTTTGCGCCTTAAAGTCTTTCAAGATTTTTTCTCATTTATATATTTTTTTGTTATAATTGCCTTTCATCGTTTATGCCAGCAATTATAGCATTTATAATTTGTTTGGATAGGAAAAAACTTTGTTTTTGCGATGTTTTTGATTAGTTTAAAGATTACAAATACAGAAGGGTGATACATTAGAACAAACAAAAAATGAATGAATATGTAAACAAAATAAATACAAAAATAAAAAGAAACAATACAGAAGAATATAAATACAGTTAAATACAATGATTAACAGTTTTACAAATAATAACACATTTGACAGCTTTCTTATTAAAACATAATATTGTTTAAATGTGTCGCAGAGAAAGCTTTTCGTTTATTGAGTTTAAACTAGGGCGTTATTACGTCAATTTGACGCGACATCAGCCACTGTGCATGGGGCTATACACACACTGCGCGTGCTGTGTTTAGAGCCGACCGCACGAGTGTTTTCATCTCACCCGGCATTGACATTTGCGGAAGGTACGTTAACAACAACTATACCTTGAAAAGGACCGCTTTGGTACACCAGAACGCACAAATTCATAATTTTCGGTATCACAACCTGTACTTTATATTTAAGGCCAACATATGTGAAAGCTCCTGTAGAGTATATTAGCCATTGGGCTAACATAATAGATTATATTATGTGATGATGGTCCCACTCTTTACGTTTAAGTGTCGATGATATTTCATGTTTCTAGGATTGCTTGGTCAGATCGCGCTTTAATTGTTTTAACTTTATATGGTTAATATTAAGGCTTAATGCTGTTTAACGCTTATAATAATCAATCATAATGCTTCACATGTTTCTACATATTTCCATTAAGTAATTTTATAAACACAACAGGCGTACGAATTTTGTGCCATGCTTTATTACACAGATCAAATGCAATGTTTACGTTAACAGCTCACGGGTTGCGCGCAACAGAAGGCCAAAGAGAAGCTTTAAAATGTCCATGATCGTGTTGTTAGAATACCTTTATTTTCATTGCACAGCTAAACAACGAAATTTAGTTTGTCATTAGAAAGTGCACACACATACAAATTTATAAACGGTAAACAAATGTAACAATGTGACAAATATGTACAGTAAAACAGTGCAGTGTAGATGGGAATATACAGAATGTGCAAAGTAGGGCGATTGCAAACGTAAGCAAATATGTACAGGTAATGAAAGAAATATATATATATATATATATATATATATATATATATAAAGAAAATGGAGTTAGAATAATATACCTATAAAAATAATGGTAGTAATATTACTTTGCACACGAGAATTCTGCTGTATTGTGAATACTACAGATGAATTTACATACTGTATTGTTTTAAAAAGGTTGATGGTCTGTGTTAACGTGTTTCCATTAGATGTAATGTTTAGTATTTTTAATCTATGTTTGGTCTGTTAGGTTTGAGACCTGTTATCTTTTAATAAATTAATATCTTAAGTCGTTGCGGAGGTGGGTCTCGTGTAAATGAGAACTTGTTAGAGACGTTCCCAAGGATGAGTGAATATTAACTTAAATATTGCTCTCTAAATATGTGTTCCAACATGTTTCAGCAAAAATCTTGTATTTGCTGACCATCAATTAAGAGCAGCAATTAAGAGGTGTGATGTGTGTATCAGCATTTGGTCTGCATGGTCATTAAGTGGTATGTAGCAAGACAGATTTTTCTTTATTGGGTTTGTAATATGTAATTTCATGTGATCTTGAAGTAAATGTAAATTACAACCTAAAAGGCAATGAAATGACTCAAGCATTAAACCCAGAGCTGAACCCATTAGGTGAATGTTAAAGCGAGCAACTGATTGTTGTGTTCTTTCCAGGACATGCCGTAGCCTGCAGCTATACAAGCCGGCGTTTTTCATAATTAAACAGTTTATTAAGACAATTTGCACAGTTGCATGCAAAGCAGATGTACAGGGTAGTCTGCTTTTATTTCAGATCGTATGAAATGCATGCTATGCTATAGTGTAAATGTCTATAACTGAGAGCTTAATATGAGATGTCAAGCCTGTTTTTATGCACATGATTGCCTGAAACCAAGAAAACACAGCTGCTACGACCTGCTTTGGAATCACCTGCATGCTTATTTGCCCTGTAGTTGCACTTAATTTTTTTGTTTGTACCATAAGCATTGCTAACAGTTCTATGGTCTGTCTGGGGAACAGGACACGAGGCTTTGACTTCACAATTGTAAATGTGTACTTTGTTTGCCAGTGATAAAAATAAAATGGTGCTTTTGTTGTTTATCACGACATGAATGTCATTTTAGGATTTATAGAATAAATGTCATCAGCTGTTTTACAGTTTTTAGTGTGAACTGGTTTGCTAATTGGTTGGAGTGTGAACTCTGAACTGGTTTGCTAAAAACGTTGTCAATTTACACTTTGCATCAATAGGGGGCAGAATTACACAGCAAAGTTTTTCAAATGTCAAGTCATTTTCTTGGAAAAAATCAAATAACTTATAACTTATTATAAATATACCGTAAAGTAATGCAGCTTCAAATATAGAAATGTAAATGCTTTCTGAAGAGTAATCCACACACTCCACCCTAGTTAATGTGCTGGAGAATTTAAACTCTGGGGCTTTTATTCTTTTCTATAAAAGCAAAGGATTCTGGCGGTTAGCAAATGTTAACTTTGGAGTTTTTTTTAAAATTCCAGGGCAAATATAATGATAAATGAGCCGTATCTTGTGCTGTGTGTCTCTGTGTGTCTGTAGCCTCGTCTAATGGATATCCAGAGCGCCAGCTCGGTGGTGCTGCAGGCTTTGACCCAGGCCACAAGTCAGGACACAGCTGTGCTGAAGCCTGCAGAGGAGCAGCTTCGCCAGTGGGAGACCCAGCCTGGTTTCTACTCGGTGCTTCTGGTAAGAATCTGCTCTAAATATAGTTGTTGACTGGGGACACAGTTTGAATCCTGTTTGATGCAGAAATCATTTTTGCGTTTTCATTTGGTCACGATAGTGGCACCGAAATTGCGCTCTTAAGCTTAAAATTAATAGTTCATTCAACAATTAGATTTTTGACATCATTTACTTTCCCTTGTGTCATTGTGGTGCAATCTTCTATCTTTTAATTCCTTAAGAAACACAAATTGACCTTTTAAGCAGAATGTCCCTAGACAGCTTTCCAATACAATAAAATTGGCCATTGCTTTTTTGCCAAAAAGTACTTTAAGATACAGTAGCTTCACTTGCAGCCACATTTTTAAAGACGTCTCGTGACACGCGAGAGCCAATGATGTTTGCATTGCAGATTCTCGGCTATTAAATCATGATAGACAGTGTTAGAGCCTGTGGTGGTCATTCTCTCGTTCACTGAGGAAACACACAATTCCTTCAGCTTTCGTACAGCCCACCATGACATGCAAGACTGATTCATTTCATCCATCTTCTGTTTCTACCCTTCTGCACATTCCCACTGAGGGTTAGATTAACAGAAGGGAGGAAATATTGTGTTTTTCACAAATGTCTTGGATCTGATCGGTTTCATTAGGAGACTGACATTGAGTGTGATTTTTGTAAAGGCTGTTTTGTGGGCAGCAGTGAGGAACGATCCACCTGAGCTACAGACCTATGTGCTCGCCAGATGGCCACAAGCCATCTTGATTCATTTTGCAATTCATGTCTTGCCAATGTTTTATTCATAAGTACTTTTACTACAAAATAAGAATTGAAGGTTTTTAGAAAGATGAAGTATGTGATAGTTCTTAAGGGACAGCAGGCAGTGCCAGTGTTGACGTACTAAACAGCACCGGTCTAAGTGGTCCAGGAGGGGATCGTTTTTTGCTATTTGCAATTCATGCATGTTATTATGCATTTTGTTTTCTTTGGCACATGGGCTAATTAAATTTATAATTTGAAGAAATAGGTTTTGGAACACAACTAAGATTTTTTTTTTGAAGAAATACAAATTTTGATCGCTAATGACTTGCATTGTATGGGGAGGGGCATAATACATCATAACTGATGTATAATGTATATTTTCCTTACGATATCCAGTGTGGAATTGATATTTTCTACTTTTAGCAGATTGCAGCTGTTTACTGGTTACAAATGAGTTCATAATAACCTTTGAGCATGAATATTAGCAAATGATTATGTTAGAAATACTGATTTATTGTTGATATCTTCAGTGGATACATTCGTTCAGTTTTTGCAATTTCCTGGTCTCTGCTGTGTTTGTCAGTTTATTTCTCGCCTTTAAACACAAATTGAGATGTTTGTGGAACCCCAGGCCTGGCTAGCACAACCAGCCTCTCCCTCTCAAGTCTCTCAATGGCTTAGCAGTGCTTGTGTTCTCATGCAGCTCTGACTATGATGCTTAAGCCCTCAGACTTTGCACATATACCTTCTTCATTGAGGTTTAGCGTGAAACAGGATTGTAAAGGAATGAAACACAGTCTCGCGTATCAGTTTCTCCTGAGATTTCTCCCGACATCAAGAACGGTCTATAAGAATGTCTCTCACGTTCCATCAGCCTCTTATCTCTTTGTATTTGAGTCTACCGCCTGTCACTCGCTCTGTCATCCAGAGAAATCACCCTGATTTGTATGGTTTCACGTTCGGCTCATCCATCTACCCAAACGCTCCTTTTGCTGACCTTGAGGTGAATTACGGAGAGGCGAGGATACGAATGTTTACTCGTCAGCTGTCTATTGATATGACGTTCACCCGTCACATTTCAAAAGCAATAAGCTTCCATTTGCGTCACCGAGCGGGGTAAAGCTGTGTTTTTGAGACTTTCTCTTACTGCTCAGTAATTTATTACCTTGTGCTCCAGCTCAAATAGGAAATGGGTCTCTGTATGGACTCTTATCTGGCAAAGTGTACTGAGCTCTAGTCTCTGAGCAGCAGAGCACGGGGACTTTGGTGTATGGTGATCCTACGTCACAGCCCGGCTGACCCGGTCCCTTTTGAACACAGCTGCTACTTAATATTTATCAATGAGCATTAGCTGGCTGTGGCCTTCTCCTCAGCCCTCCAGTCTCATTCCAGACACACAGCTTGGTGGATTAAGCCCTGACACGCACTCTAGCATGGAAAAGCCTTTAATTATTCAAAAGGCTGGAGTTTTACCTCAGTAACTTCAGGGGTATCTTCACCACACCTGCCGAAATACTAAAGTCATCATGTTTTGGTACTGCGTTGTCGCATTTAAAAAAAAAAATTCCCGCCACTAGTGGCTCAACTTGGAATTGCAAAAATTTAACAGGACAACAACATTTCAATGTTTCAGTGACAAAAGGCGTGAACCTGCCGCTGGCCTGTTACTATGTACAAAAGAGAGAATTCAAACTTTCTCACTTTATCTCCAAGTTTGATGGTTTAAAGTTTTCTCTTTCTTTTTGGTCTCGTTCAGAGCATCTTCAATAATCACTTGCTGGATGTCAATGTGAGATGGCTAGCTGTCCTTTATTTCAAGAATGGTATCGATCGCTACTGGCGACGAGTCGCACCTAAGTAAGTATATCTGATTCTCCATCTTCACTTTCTGGGCTTTTCTATCAAGGCTGTTACTTTAACTCTGAGATGAGCATGACTTTTTAGAAGTCTTCTTCACCCACTTAGAACCATTATCACATTTACGTCAAAGCAGACCATCAGAGCCTCAATAAACCAGCAGCTAGCAATGGCCCATTAAAGACGTCGCTGAGTATTTATTTTTTCGAGTATTTTGCGCAAATGACTTCGTGCATTATTGACGTAACTAATTTAGTGAAAATTGGAGCTGCTGTGTGGAAACCTGGTGGCATTCTGAATGTTTCATTTAAAATGCAGTTTTTCTTCTTTTAATCATCTTTGAGATTTCCACTTGCTTTCTCTACAAAAGCACTTGTTTTTCCATTTTAAACACAATGTGAGAGTAGTGACTAATACTTTTAAGGCACTTAAAAGTCTGCACACAATGTTCATTCAGCAAAACAGCATTGGCTTGGCATACCACAGGGCTACTTAGGAAGTTTCCTGGGGGGTTTTGAAAATACTTATTATGAATACTTATTAATACAAATGATGAATTATGCAAAACATTAAGACTGTCAAAAGATTAAAATAATAAAAAATGATCAATCTTGTTTTTTGTTGTCTTTTAGGTATTAGTGTAACACATTAATGCAATTAAACTAATGTCGAACTAAATGCTGTTTTTAAATAATAGACTCAGTTTCTCAAACTGCTTTAACACTAAACAATGTTTAGTATAAGTTACAGGAGCACGTATTTGGTTTTGTGTCAGTAAAGTGGTACTTGAGTGTTGCTGGTGACAATAGTGGGGCAAAACACTGGCTTTCATTGTTTGTAAGCCAAATATAAATTACGTCTGTAGAGTATTATACAGATGTAATGCCTCTATTATATTGGTATTAAACGGCTGAAGTAGATCAGTACTGTGTTGTAGATTTTATAGGAGGGGCAGTAACATCGAGAAAACGTATATAAGCATGAACTCAACCAAGGCTTGAGAGTTGCGCTAGTAGACACAACTCGGCTTTGTTTGTTTTAATAAAGTCTATCTTTTGGCAATGGAACCCACTGTTTAAGAAGTGTTTCTGTATGCTAAGAAAAACCCACGACAACCGCTCCTGAAAAAACACTTTGTTTTGTTCTTTAGTTTTCTCCTTTAGCCCTCAGTGCTGACAGACCAGCCAATTTAGACAAATTCTTGCTTTAGTGATTCTGTCACCTGTGGCCTCCAGTGAACTCCTGTTTAATTTGAAGCTGTTGCCCCACGTTAATTCACAGTCAGAAGCTGTTCAGTAAAATTCCAGTTAAAGACTCCGGGGAAGTTTTTATCAATAATTACGGCATCCATTATTGTCTGACAACCACAGACTGTCCATATACTTTAGTCTTCATTTTGAACAGAATACGTATCGTTTTATATTGAATTAAAAATGTTTGTGCTTCTTAAAATTAAATGCCTCTTGTTTGGTACATTGGCATCTAATGCAGTGAGGTTCATGCATTTTGAAAGAGTTAAAGTGTTCCAGTACTTAAGGTTCTCTGTGGTTAGTCCTAAAATGGCCACTCTGAAATGTGTGTTGTTAACTCTCTCTCTCTCTCTCTCTCTCTCTCTCTCTTTCACAGTGCTCTGTCAGAGGAGGAGAAGTCATCCCTGCGTGCAGGTCTCATCACCAATTTTAACGAACCAGTCAACCAGGTCAGTGTGTATGTTATATGTGGTTACACCATCACACTCACTCTCCACATGAGGGGAAATGCAGTTCGTTCCCATATCATACGGTCTCCCCCTCCCTGTGTTTATAATCAGCCTCAATAAAAGGACCCATCCGTCATGATTGAGCACTATTAAGCTTCCCTGTTTAGGAGGTGAGAGGTTTATCTGTGATTCTGCTGAGGATCAATGGAGCTGGAGTCGAGAAGCACTTAAGGACAGTCTGTGCTGTAATGTGTTGGCAAGCTGGCGTGGTCATTGATTCTTAGGCTGTACAGTGCAGTAATTCAGCCCACCGGTATTTTAATAAAGTCTGAATCATTACAGGAAAAGCCATAAAGATAAAGACAAACGCCAGTCATGGATTTAAGCGAACATCTGCTTGTCTGTAATAACTTGGACTATTTTTCTATAACTTAATTGATAAAAAAGAGCTATTTTTATAGAACATTTAATTGATAAAAGTGCGTATAAAATGCATTTTTAGAAGGGGAGCTGTTGATAGTTTTGAGTAGGGTTCAAATGGTCACAGAAAACCCATCAATTTAAATGTGCAAAAATGTACATATTTAAAAAGGGCAAAATATACATGTGCGTAAGTTTATTACATGTAGTAATTTGTCTTAATATTTTGTTATATTTGTTCTCCTTTGTCATTTTTCACTGCATTATTTGATTTTGTGCCTTACACTACTGGTGTGTCTCAGACTAATGACTGTGCTCAATTATTGTTTTGGCATAACATCAGATGCATATGAAAATTAATTGTAGGCTTGAATGCCGCTTCTTATTGTAGATTGTGGCTGACGCAGCACAAATATCTAGAGATTTGCATACATTAGTGAATGAAGTAGATGTATTATACAGTCTCTGTGTACTGTTATTACCATAATGGACACAGGAATAGTAAGTGAAAAATATGGAAAACATGAATATTGAATAAAAAAATACATATGTATATATATATATATATATATGCAGAAATGTATTTGTCCTATGATAATGTAATGAGATAATGTTTCACACTCTGTACACGCTGGAGTTTGTTTTTATTACAACAAGCCTGTGATTTAGTTAAATGTTATGAAACTGTATCATATTGCCAGGACAATGTGCTGCATATGCGAAGTGTCCTTCTGCATACAACAATGTCAGCAAGATGATTCAATTGCTACGAAAGTGTGTTTTTATAACGGTGCTAAAACTTCTGCATTTATGGATGTTGGATTAATTAATTTCATTAAATTGGTCAATTAAAACCTCATAAGCATTTAAGCAGCTTGAAAGCGAGCCAAATGCCCAAAGGAAATGAGGCCTAAGCTGAATTACTTAAGTATTTATTCGGTATTCATGTAAAAGGAATATTGATGTGTTCACAGGAGGCTGTCAAACCTCTTTGAAAATCATTTGAAATGGATATTATTAAAATGTTGCAGATCGCCACACAGATAGCGGTGCTGATCGCTAAAGTGGCCCGTCTGGACTGTCCGCGCCAGTGGCCCGAACTCATCCCTGTTTTGCTGGAGTCTGTGAAAGTTCAGGACAGTCTGCAGCAGCACAGAGCCCTGCTCACCTTCTACCACGTCACCAAGACTCTGGCCTCCAAACGGCTCGCTGCCGACAGGAGACTCTTTCAGGATGTGAGTACAGCACTCGCGCTTTTTGCTTGTGTCATTCATATTCTGATGTCATTTCCTGTTTGATGTTTTTCTTAGAATGTTCCCTTCTGGTTGTGGTGTATTTATGTTGAGTTTATCTTTTCTGTATGGGATAATGTTGAGTCTGTATAATCCTGTAGGGGTTTATTTAGTGACGATGACTGTCTGACTGTGTGTTGTCAAGGCTGCTTGCTAAATAAATACATGAAAATTAAATATTAAACATTTTAATATATAATATTACATATATATGACACCTATATTGTTTATTCATCAGTATACTCATTTATTTGACTGCAGAATGTGATGTAAAATATTCCAAAAATCTTTTTATTACTCTCTGTAATAATGATTTGGTTTTCCAAAGGTCTCTCAGTATTCAGATCTCAATAGAAAAAAGGCATATTTTTGTTGACAGTTTTTCCTGTCCTCATTTCCCCTCTGTCCTGTCCCTTTCAAATTGTCGGAACTCTCGCTCCTCTTTTTTCCCTCTGTTATACCAGCATGTGCCTCTAGGGGGCACTGTTAATCTGCACACACCGCGCTGCCTCTGCCCCAGTTCCCCAGCATCCCGGGAGATCTATGAGCACTCCTGTGTAAAACATCAACAGATGTTTTGACTTCTGAGTTGCTTCACACACATCTACATTTCACTGACGCTCTGACTGTTAGAACAGTGATGGTGATGAGAGACCTGAACTTTACTGGTGCAGGATGTAATGAGAAGACCTGAACTTTTGACAGGTGATTTATCACTTGATGTAAATGCAATAACCGCTATGAAGAATTTATTTTCTTATAACTCCCGAATCCTTTGAACCCTGAATGGCAGATCATTTAAGCACTTAGACTTGATTTTATTTGTTAATTTTAGACAAAAAAGGTCAGAATTAACTTTACCACACCTGCCCTGTTTATCTGCCATAACCATTTTCACTGGCTATGCAACTTTAATTTGCACTTTCTAATAATATACAGGACTGTTTTGTCCCTGTTACAATGATGTTATTTAGCTGTTTTTTTTAGCTGGACATTTTGACAGATATGGCAAGTTATTGTGATTTACTGTATCATATATGACATGAGCTAGTGTCTGTCTCTTTGTGCAACCACAGGTGTCACAAAAACATCGCATTGTGATTTTTTTGTGAGAAACATGCTGCGACACAATTTTCTAAAAAAAAAAACCCTTTGTGTTGAAAATAAACTTCTCGCTAAACTTTTCTACTAATTAAAAAAGTCATTGAAATAAGTTGTGAGTTGTTTTGCATCCTGCTTTTTCACTTTTGACATAAAAAGAATTTGTTATGTAATTGTTGCACATAAGGTCCTGACATGCTGTTCGTACTTTAGAGACTTTTCATACGAACTCATAAAGAACCGCCCAGGTTCACTGTAGTAAAATAGGGATTAGCATACAGAAAATACGAGCAGGCTTTTGAATGCGGCATATGGGCTCTGTAGTCATGAGCCTTCGTCATAAACAGAGCTGATGTTATTGTGTAGGCACAAGTCTTGCCCCTGGCGTCAGATTAGCCTTGATGTTTTTAAAGAGGAAATCCGTGACTCAGTAATTCAAAGTGTGCGCTTGAGCACCTCAGTGGAGCGACACAGCGTGTGACATTTACATGTATGAATGTGCCTGGATATCAGTCTGAATATATGACATGATGTGTCAAAATGTGATTAATGTAGGTTCACACACAGCACCCTCGTACTTCAGCTTATGGATCTTATGTGATCGCTGACGTTAACTTGTGAAGATTACCTCTATTTTGGGTATGTGCAGGTTTTTTATTTATATACAAGGTGTCATCCATAAATAATATGCATGCTAGTTTTTTTTATCAGAATTTTGTGCAAGAGGAAAATGATGCTAAGACTGTAATAATCATGCTGCTGATGGGAAATCAACACACACAGAATTCCGTAAATGTCATGAGAGTTCCAATGCATGCCATTCATAAAGTTCTATACATCTGCCTCTTGCATGGTTAAATATATGAATGGATATATATAAATATGTTTTTATTAGTTAATGTATTGTGAACAAGAGAAATGTATACAGCTTAATGTACAAAATATATTTGCAGAGATGTTCGTTAACCAAGATATAAGTATAGTATATTTTATGTTTTATGTTGTACAGTAACTGTTTAAATTTAACCTAAAACTGTTTCATTATGCTTACAGGCAGGATTTTAGACACTAAAGGTCTTTTTATTATGCGTTTTATTTTATTATCTAAAGGTTTTTCAGTGAAGGACTTTAAAGTGATTCTGTGGAAAGTGGATTCTGTGGAAAGTGGATT
>JAZGTI010006939.1:0-22507 GCA_036877585.1 Botia kubotai | reverse complement strand
CATGATCTCCTGCTGTTTTGAAGTTAGTCATAGGTTGGACACGAAGTGTGTTGTTGATGGATAATATTTCTGTTTATTAATATCTATTGGCATAAGTTTTTTTTTTCAACAAAAGTTTTTGAACATCATGCAAATTTTTTTGTATGTGTAAAAGATTGGCCAACAGAGCTTTTTGTATTTATGTCATTTAATTTTGCTCTGCTTGCACTTGAACATGGAGTCCAATAAACTTTTCCCTAAAATGGTGGTTTTGTCCTTCGCAAGGTTACTTTATACTTTTATACTTTATGTTTTAGAGCCTGTACTTTTTACTTTAACTTGAGTAAAAATTTGAGTCAATACTTCAACTTTTACTAGAGTCTTTTTAAACACAGGTATCTATACTTTTACTTAAGAATGTGTGTACTTTTGACACCTCTGATTGTTTATCCATTACTTTTCTGTGTTTCTTGTAAATCACCTACAAGAGTATCTTGTATTGTCTCTACTGTTATTTCTCTTACATCCAAGTATTACTCTGCTGCTCTGATTATGATTTTCCATTCTACTTGATGTCTGAGCTGAACAGTTCCATACATGCCATAAATTTTACAAACTTTACTTTGTCTATTATTAACGAATCATTGCTGATGTTGCATTATTTTCTTTATGGCTAGCCATACTAACTTTTTTCATTTACATCTGGTGTTTCGCTACTCTTCACTCTTTTGATGGCTTCATCATACGTTATTTCCTCAGTTATCTTGATGTTATGTGCCTTCACTACTCTTTTCCTTATTTTTCAACCTCTATACTCTGCACTATGTTCTTCCCCACAATTGCAACACTTTTAGTTTAGCATTTTCTCCACATTCTTCATACTGGTGTTCCCCTCCACATTTACCACATCTTTGCTTACTTTTGCACACAGCAGCCATGTTCAAATCTTTGGCATTTATAGCATCTCAAAGGAGGCAGAATATATTCTCCTATGTTGTAGCTCATATATCCAACCATCACCCTTACTGGCAGCGCTTCTTCAAACTGTAACATTACAGATAAACTCTCCTTTTAATTTGTCCCTTGTGTATTGTAGTTGCTTGACCTTGCTAACCTTTGCATTAGTTATATTTCTTTTAGTTTCTTCTTCAGTCACTTCAGTAGGAATTCCATAAATTACCCCCTTACTACTTTCTTTCCAATTCGAACATTTCACAGAATCCTGCCAGTCATTTTTATTTGTAATGCTTTTGCTTTCTGTGCATCATCTTTACATACAACCATTATGCTTCCGTCATGCAATGTTTTGGCATATACAATGTTCCCCAAGTTGTTCTTTAATGGGTTCCTTGATCCTGGTGATTCAAATGTAACAACGACCTTATGTCCCTCATTCCTTTTTATATTTTTTCAAGTGCCTACCTTGTTATCACTATCCGAGTTTTGCTGATGTGTTTTCTCTTCCTATTTACTAGACTGCATTTAATTTGACCACCCTCACTTCCTTCTTGTAACCAGTCCACTGAGCCGGCACTTGCTTTGACTTAATGACTTGGTTTTTGTTCTTATATTCATTGCCAGCTGTGAGGACTTTTATAGAGAGGTGTGTGCCTTTCCAAATCATGTCCAATTAATTTAATTTACCACAGGTGGACTTCAATCAAGGTGTAGAAACATCTCAGCAAAGATCAAGAGAATGGGAGGCACCTGAGCTAAGTTTCAAGTTTTGTTGAAAAGGGTCTCTACTGGCTGTCCATTACCACATCACCCACATATTCGGCCAAAACACATGTACCAGTTAGTGCTAAAATAAAACTGTAGTACAATAGTGTAATCAAATAAAAATGTAAATTGCTGATTTTGAAAAGTTCTTACAATTGTTGGAGGACTCCACATTTATGATTTTACAGTTATTTTACCAATAACTGTAGTTGTGCTTATCAGTGACTGACAGTTACAATTTTGCTGTTATACAAGTTGTTGCAGTTTATATCTCATAGTTATGCTATTTATATGGTAAGAATGAAAATGGTGGAGTCCTTAAGCTAAGGATCTTAGAAGGCAAGCGTGTTTTGACAGAGCACCTGACAGGCTATCTGACTTGAAGTCTTTTTATCATGATATATCATATCTACATGCGTTTATCGTAATGAACATTTTTCTATCCAATAATGCCACAGGTGCTGAGGAGCCATCAAATTCAACAAGTTAAATTTCTCAGTTTAAAAGGTAGCATAGGTAATTTCAGCACTCTCCAAAGTCACACCTTCTCCAAAACACATGAAAGCATATAGTTTGACAGGCAAGTAGGACATTATATCATTGCATTCACGTCTTCCACAGAAGATACAGATTTATATAAATCTACTTAGTAATCATTAAGAAAACATGATCTATCAGGATGTGAAGAGACTCTTGACCAGCATAAATGTAGATTGCCTCCCATGCCTTTAATTGTTTTGCATTTCATAAATTGTTGTAGTATGATTCTATACAGAATTTAGACTCAAATCTAGCCCTAGGCAACTATTTAAAAAAAAATCATTTTGTAAAACTTAAGCACATTTTATTGCGTTCATAATTTAAAATCCTAAAACTGACTTGAGAAACAGTGAAAGAAAAAACTTTTAGAAACAAGGTGTCACACTATAAACAACCAACCCCAACAAAAACAAGTAAAAGTTAATATACAAATAAAAAGGAAAACAAGTGTTAGGGAAAAAGAAAAAAAAAGCCATAGGTCATATCTCCTGACTGTCTTTAACTGGGCAGCTGGACAGCACAGAGTCACAAGTCTCCAATAAGAGCTTCTGGCAGCTCACACAGATGTCTTGACTGTACCAGTCCCGCATAGCAAGACTTTGAACAGATGTTGAGAGAGGCCCGCAAGACACCAAAACCAGAGGAACCCTGAGACAGTGGTAGACAAATAACTGTCAGTTCTAAAGTTTACTTTCAAAAGAAACATTTTATGTAAAAAGTAGATAGGCAATTTCGTAGGGACTAGCAATAGCAACCTAGTTTTAAAGATAAAGATCCCACCCTCCCTTCAGAGTGCTCTCCAAAGCCACGCCCCCTCCAAAGCCTTTACATAGTTTGACAAGAAAATCGGACATCCTATCATTGCATTTAAACTAAATGCAATGATTGGATAATTTATGCACCTTCCACAAAAAAAATAATTGCAGATAAATGTATTTAGACACTTAGTCATTGCTGTCAGGATGTGAAGAGACTTTCAACCAGCATAAAAACGTATCTGAAAATGAAATCACTTACCCTGCCTTTAATGTCAGGAAAATAATACCAGAAGTGTAAAATTGGCCATTTCTAGAATCTGAAAACATTTGCAGGATATTTGGTGTAAGCCTACTATAGTGTTCAACTTACCAGGCTGAATCCCAGGACCAACGTTCATTCCAGAAATGTCTCTGACTTTGCACACCATCTTTCATCACAATTTGCTTGAAAAAGCTCAGTGGAAGTTTCACACACCACTTGGAGGGCAGACACATCTTTGTTTTAGAGAATACAGGAAAATTCAACACCAGGCAACAACCATCATCTTTGACATACTTTACAAAATATTGCAGGTTCTCTAGCCTACCTCTACACAACACTCAGGACATATAACCCTACAGAGATTGGAAACAAGCAGTATGTCATTACTAGATAGCAAGTTGTAGCAAGTCAGTAAGATGACAGAAAATCAATTCTTACCTACTGCAAAGAGAGCAAACATTATGCCATGTGAAATACAGGCTTCTCATTGTGCAACATGAACATACCTATTAAGAACAGAATATTAGGGAGGAACTATTGCATGAACTCAAGACAGGGCTGGGCAACTGGAACTCGGGGTGAACTGTCCTGCAGAGTTTAGCTCCAACCCGAATCAGACAAACCTGAACAAGCTAACCAACGTCTTCAAGATTACTAGAATGTTACAGGCAAGTGTGTTTAATCAGAGTTAAAACTCTGCCAGAAAGTGGGCCTGAAGGGCCAGAGTTGCTATACCTTAATTTAATATACCAATTCTCACCCGACAGTCCTTGTATCTTTCACACATGTTCTTCATGTCTCCTTTGTAAGAACTGTGCATTTTCTTGACATCAACAATAGTTGTAAGAACTGAGCCTTTTTTACTGCTCTTAACCTTCAAATAGAAAAATGAACAGTTTTAAGAATTACAATAAGAATATAAAATTCACAAAACTCACATTTGGAAGACCTTGATACCTTACTGATGTAAAAGTTGAGACGCCAAGTACTTTTACTCTCTCTGGTGGTTAAACCTTTTTTACCGACATCTACTGGTGTGGAGGCAGCATCATGCCAAAGCATTTAGTTACCAATACCAAATTTACAAACACCAAAAAGGTGGATACGATTGGTCCAGTGACATTACCATGGTGGCCACGCACTTTGTCTAGACCATAGATAGGGAATCTTGTCCCGGAGGGCCAGTGTCCTGCAGGGTTTAGCTCCAGCCTTGATTAAACTAACCTGCCTTTGGCTTTCTAGTAATCTTGATTAGCTAAACTGGAGCTAAGGAGCTGAACTCTGCAGCACATTGTCCCTTCAGGAGCAAGGTTCCTCATCCCTGGTCTAGACTAAATTAAGTCTTGACCTCTTGACCTCATGTAAGAGGACATTTACTTTGTGTACCTCAAAGTTATTTGCTTAATCATGTAAATATTTCCCGTAGGAAATCTCTAACATATAGACACACCACTTTGAAGAGATCTCTGTCGCTAGCAAAAGATCTGGTCCGACGCTTTCTGGTGCAGACTTTCAAGTCTAGAGGAATCAAACATGCCAAAATGTTAAGACATAATATTAAATAGGTAAAATACACCATCAGGTCATGTTTTATGCAAGGAAAACAATTAAAATCAATGATTGTCACAAAGGCAAAAAAAAAAAAATTAAAGCTGCAATCTGTAACTTTGGTCTCTATACTGCCATCTCAGTTAAACAAAATTGCAAAGTACTTGAGTCATTTTATTAACATGAATGTTAGGAATGAAAGGCCAAACTACATACAATGCACCATCTACAGTACCCGGACATGCAAACAGTAGCTGATTTTTGTTTACGGACGAGAAGGAAAAAAAGAAAAAAAAAAAAAGTATGGCAGCGGTCTTAATGGTTGTATGCAAAACAGAACATTGTATTTTTGTGTGAAAATTGTTTACAGTAGATGCAGTTCCAAGCAATAATACAGATTCTCCCCTGCATCACTACTCTCACCTGTAAAGTGGGAATCTTGTCGAAAAGAATTTCCTGAATTTAGAGCTTTCTGCAAAATAAGTGTCTGTTACACACAACAATAAACTGGAAAGTCAAGTTTGCATTTGTAAAAATTTAAACAGCGCTCATACCTCCAAATGCTTCCTCTGCCGAGCTGGCTTCAGATGGAATGTATCCTCAGTTTCTTCATTAATAGTCAATCTGTCTGCTGTTTTGGGTAAGCAGCATCAACATTAATTAACAAATTTTATTGCTGAAAAGGTTCATTCCTTTCTGCACAACACCGGCCTAATTTCTTTACAAAGAGGCTTTTTTACATTTATAGGTTAGCTCTCTTTTGTGTGATAGGCATTTCCATCGGCTGGTAGAGCGAATCTCCTGCATTAGTAGTTCATGCGGACAGGTTCTCTCTTTGGGCTTTAATCCCATTTTACGCTCAGAGACCTAAGGAAAAGGAAATATAAAATAAAATGTTATT
The DNA here is from genome assembly GCA_036877585.1 of Botia kubotai. NCBI lineage: Eukaryota > Metazoa > Chordata > Actinopteri > Cypriniformes > Botiidae > Botia > Botia kubotai. Next base: position 16,797 of record JAZGTI010006939.1, on the reverse strand, counting down.
TTAAAAGGAAAGGAAGCCTAGTGTTCTTTAAAGTTTAAATTAGTTAAATGTAGCACAACTAAAAAAAAAAAGTTTTAATTATATTCAACAACAGCTGACTGGATGGTAACAAGTGAGAGGTGATTGGACAGGAGGGGTTAAAAATTTTCAAAAATTGTGACAATCAATAGTAGTTTGTAAAGGTACTTTCAGAGATTAAGTAATTGAAAGATTTCTGTGCCTTTTAATGTTACAATGTGCATAGATTAATTGTTTGATAAATTGCAATCAGGAATGCGTTGTAATTGGGTCAATTTGCATTACACGTTTACTACCTTTTATTTTTTTTTTCTCCTGTCATTGCAATTGTATAAAATGACTTTACCGGTCGCAGCGTCGGTCGTGAGCGAATAAATTCTAGAAGAGTCTGGTGAGGGTCTTGTTTTTTTTGGCCATTATTAACTACCTGTAAACAACAATATACAGGTATTGAGACAACAGTTGGAACCACAAACTTTTGTGGCTAAACAAACACTGACTTTTTTTTAAAGCATTATTAAAATAGTCAAAATACACTGACATTGGAGCGTAACAGAAAAGTCCTGTAAAGACTGAACACACACCTGAACTTTACGCAATGTGTATCTCCTGCACTGGATGTCCAGCAGAAGCTGGCTGAATGGGGCAGTCTTCACTGGTAGTGGACATTTACCTACATTCTGAGTCTTTGCTAATGGTCTCAACACTACACCCCTGCTTAACTCATCCACTAGATCCTTCCATCCAGACACCTACAGCATGCCAAAACAAACATGTCACTCCACATTAAGGAACTTTGATTATTCCCATGACAGGTAGGAGGGTGAATCTCACAACTGTCAACAAATGTCCTGGTCATATTTAACCTAGGGCTGTCCCCAACTAAGGATTTTTCTATTTGACTGCTAGTTGTTCATTTAAGCATGTTTATGATATTAATTTAGTTACAATATGTACCGGGGTAAGGGGGTATTTGATAATGGTTTGAGTATCAGTGATGAGAAAGAATACTGTGAAGCATTGCTAACACTGTTCTACATTGAGAAATACTAGGCCATAAATGAGCTTTTAAAATATAAATTAAGTGCACGCATAAAGGGACCTGCATGACACAGGCAAAGGTATTGATTATGAACGCAAACAAAATATAAAATGCAAAAGCCTATACATTACATAGAAACAACTTAAAGGTATAGCAACAAACACTACATCAATATAGACAATTATGTTGGCTTGAAAAAGAACATATTGTTATTCTATTTAAGCATATTATTAGTGGTGCTTGTGAAGCAAAGCATCATTACTCTCTTGCATACTACTACCACTGCTACCATTTTGTCCAGAAAACTTTGGTACGTAACTTGTCCCACAGAGTTTGTCCCATAAATGAGGGGTCAAATCAACCAGCTTATTAAGAAGGTGTGTTTTGACTTTAAGCATTCGGGTGAACAATGTTTTTAGGATGTACAAAAAAAATACAAATGTTGTAGAGACTCAGGGGTGGGCTCATATCACTTGGCTTAGCAAGCAGCAAATGGTGACATTTCAACTTCATAGCCACGCCTTAGCAACCAGTTACAGTACCCTAACAACCACCCCATTGACTTCCATTTAAAAAGGTGGAGGCATCAAAACGTCAAAGAGACAAGTGGTCCCTTTTGATCGGTCTTTAATTATTATTATAGGAACGGTCCAGCCATGCCCTAGCAACCATTTAGTCCATTTACCATTTATATGAAAAAGGAACACCGGACATTTTAAAACCCTTAACATGCCCTTAGCATGTTAGCTTCAACGCTTATTTCAATACATATTAATAAAGTGCACCAAGGTGTATCATGAATTCTGTTATTCGGTCTTAATGGATTAAGCTACATTAAGTGTTTTAGTACATGCGTTTGCCTGTGGTGTCAGGCAGAAACGAGCCCTGTGTCCTGCTCAAAAGGAAGCCGGTGCACCAGTCTTTGAGAAGATGCATGCTGATGCCGTGGATATGGAAGGGATGCAGAAGATCTGGCAACCTTAGCATAGTGTCCATTTTAGGACATCCTCAGACCTCAGCATTAGTACCAAGACATCAGATAATAGACATCGCACCTCATACTAAACAGCATCAGGTCACAGCACATTTACATTGATTGATCCAGTGGTCACCTTGACTGCGAACATCAGAGCCTTGAATCTGATGTGAGCAGCTACTGGCAGCCAGTGCAACTGGATGAACAGCGGAGTGACATGTGCTCTGTTAGGCTCATTAAAGACCAGCAAATACAATAGAAGGATTATGGTCTCACACAAACAGACATCAGTCAACAGCCTCAGACTAAAATCCATCGGGTAATTCCAGAGCCAATACCATTATATACAGATTTTTTTTTTTTCATTGAGGTGAAATATAACCCAGACATTTCTTCATGAGAGGCTCATCCAACAAGTGTAAGTGATCAACTTATGAAAGCACCTATTTTTACACTTACCCATTCTGTGGTCACTTCTGTAACCAGTCTGGTCTCTGGTTCAGTTATTAGTTTCTGCAGACTCTGTTTGCAAAATAAATTAACATACATATCAAATGTCACTCCTAAAAATATCACAATTAAAATGTAGAAAGTCCAAACATTAATCCCATGAACATGGCACATACATCTGTATTAAGATGCATTGAGAGACTTTGGAAATTCTCACCTCCCTGGACTGTTGAACAATCTGCAGATAATGACACAACTCCATGGTGTGCAACAACAGAGAGGAACATACACCCTTGTAATGCTGTGCTGCCTGGCTGGGATTATACAGACGTTGCTTACAAACCTGTCAGAAACAAACATTACAACAAAACATAAGCCAGCTTCAGGCCCATTTAATATATTCACTCCAATGCGTTTTAGGTTTCTGTGATTGTGAAAAATATTAAATGAGATCATTTCAGTTCCTGGATCACATCGGAGATTGTGCAGATGGGTTGAAAGGAGTTCTCGGCACAATGGCTGAGATCCACTTTGGTCATCTGACAAACTAGCATCTCCAAAGTCTGATTTATTTCCCGCTCAACCTGTGGTTCCAGACCCCAGTCCAGACACCAGTAGACAAGACGACCCACAAACTCTACCACCTTTTAAAGCATAACACATCTTTGATTGGTACATGAAGGAATTCCACATTTTTAGAGGGGAAAAAAAAACTAAATAATTGCCTACCTGCTCCTCTTTATCAATTTCAAAATTTGTACCTGCAGAGAAAGATTTACAGAAAATTACTAAGGCACACTAGCTGGCATTATTTGGACTGTAAAATTGTCAGATTTGAAGCCACCCAGTTTTGCCCGATTTACTAAATGACAGCTTGTTTCTGCTACTTCGGATAAAACAAACAAATCAGTTAGTTTTGACGTTTTAACATTATTTTTTTAATGTATATATTTATGTTACATTATCTTAGAGTTGTGTACATAAGGTAAAATATTCTTACCGCTATTTTTATTAACCGGCCGTAGAGAGACGCTTCCGTTCCTGGACAACATAACACAATTTTCGGCGGGTAAAGTAACACTGAGACATGTCTGATTCCCGGGGTGATGTGAAAATAAAGAGCAAAGCTGAAAGCACAGAGCCCACGCCTGCTCCTCACTTACAGGCTGATCCTGCACATGGAGGATCTCTCTCAAAGACATCTGATCATATGAAGACGTCTGAAATAAAGACAACTCCATCTCTACTGAAGCATGCAAACTCAGTCTTTGAAACGCGAAACACTTAAAATTCTGCTTGTATAACAAGATAACTTCAGGGATTATAAACATATAGGTGCGTTTTCACGGTTGTTCTCCGTGATGAACCTAATTAAGTGCACCTTTATGTAATTAAGTGCACCTGAGTGCACTTAATTACAGAGTATACCCAACTGACAGTAAACTAGTTCAAACGGATTCATCGGTTCATGTAAAGTACAGCCAGGTCCCCATCCACAGGGTGTTCTATGCACACACATCAAAAACAGTACTAAAAGAAATATGGTATTCTGAACATAGCATTTCCCTTGGAGAGGGTTACGTTATTTTTAGTCTTATGATTCTGAACAAAAAACACTATAAATCTTTAGTAATGGGTTGCACATTCATATTAAGAATGTTAATCTTTAAAAAGAGTTTCAATTAGCATGTTTTCCTGGCTATACAAACAACTCAAACGTACACTTGTAAAAAATAATTTAATACATGTGATCAGAGATCTAAATGGGTAAATGGAGGTGTAGATACAAGCACAGTTAATTCATGATATACTTGGGAATATGGGGAAAATTTGGAGGGTTGATTTTTGTCACATTAACAAAGTGATACTACAGACAATCCTACGTCAGCACTACAATCCAGAATTTATCAATATTTTTAATCATAATTTAAAAAAAACCACCAGAACAATGACATACAGACACAGTTCCAAATCATCTAGTTCCCAGGAGCAAAATACAGTATTAGGATTTTTAAAAAAGCTGTACGTGGTTATCTTGGAGCATAAAGGGGAAAAACAGCAAATAAAATATGTTTAGAGAACAACAACAACAAAATATGATTATAAAGTTTATTCAGTTTTTTGATTATTTTGACTTCCTTCTTTTCACCTGGGTGGGACTGGCTCCAGTGTTTGATTCTTAAAAGACAACAGGACAAAGAAAGGGTAAATTGTATTCTATGTTATTAAATATTATAGACACTTATTTAAACAGATCTAAACTTGAATATGATTTTATTAATGGTTTATTTATATATACACTTACCAGCCATTTTATTAGGTACACCTCTTTAATTGCTATTGCAAATATCTAATCAGCCAATCGCATGGCAGTGACTCAATGCATTTAACATGCGGACATGGCCAAGAAGATCTGTTGAGTTTAAAACCAAGCATCAGAATGGGTGACACTTTAAACATGGCATGGTTGTTGGTGCCAGACCAGCTGGGTTTGAGTATTTCAGAAACTGCTGATTAACACACATGCCCAACCATCTCTAAAGTTGGTCAGATGAGAATGGTCAGAACAATACTAAATGTCCTGTGACTGTCAGTTCTGTTGGTAAAAATTACTTAATACCATAGGTTGGAGGAGAACAATGAGACTAGTTCGTGTTAAAAGGCAGCAGTAACTCAAATAACCAAAGTATGCAGAAGAGCAACTCTGAATGCACATCATGTAGAACCTTGAAGCAGATGGCTTCAGCAGCAAAAGACCATGAGGAATGCCACTCCTTGTCAGCTAAGATGAGGAAACGGGTATGGGTAATATTGTCTTGGCATACTTTGGCCCTCTTAGTACCAACTGAGCATTAATTACATTTCACAGAATACCTGAGAATTGTTGCTGACTATATTCAACCTGTTATGACTACTAGTGGCTACATCCAGCAGGGTACACACCATGTCACAAAGATTAGAGTTCATTGTACTCAAATGGCCTTCACAATCACCAGATCTTAATCCAAAAGAGCACCTTTAATGTGGTGGAAGGGAAGAGTGAATCCCATTGTGAATGTGTAGATGGCAAATGGGCAGCAAGTGCATAATGTTGTTATGTCAATATGGACCACAATCTTTAATAAATGTTTCCAGCAAGTCTGAGGTGCATCTATGCCACGAGGAATTAAATCAATTTTGAAGGAAAAACCCAGTACGAGCAGTGCACACAATAACGTGGCCAGTAAGTGTAAACTTGTGTATTTATGCCACACTTTCATTCGGCTGACTAGAACTGTAATTGGCACCTTTGCCTGTGTTAGATGAGGCTGACCCTGGCCTAGTAGCCCTCTTTCTCTGGCTACTGTCGGATACTTCCTCCTCAAGTTCTTTGTCTGTTCGTGAACTCCGTCGACTAGGACCTTTTGCCTTTTCTGTAGTGGCCCTTGTGTCTCTAGAAAAAAACAGCAGTGGGGATGAGGAATTGGGCTTGGGAATCAACAATGGTCTTAACATTTATGAAAAAGGTCTAGTCTTGTAGAACTGAGGAATTCCTCATTCCTCAATTTTTTCTCATTTACCACAGATTACATCCATCCTGTTCATGACCAAGTTTACTACAATAGTCACGCTGCCCCTTGCATGGGTATCTGCAGGGTTGGTACATACATACCTTGGGGCTAAGCTGACGTGTGTCTTTCTTTTCTTTGCCCATCTGTTATAGAAGTGGAAAAACAGCTGTAAACTGCTTTGATGTTAAACATTTTTTCTCCTTTCCAAAATTAGAGTAAAGATCAAATACAAGTATAATCTTAGTCATTCCATGATTAACAAATTACATTATGAGGTCAACCATTCAGATAAGCCAATTACGTGCACACTGAATCCACAATAGGTGCGTTTACATGGAGCATTGTATTCCGATTGTAATCTATTTAAAAGTCCAATCCAAATGAGAATGTAAACATCTCAATCTGAATTAAAAATATAAAATTAAAGAGGGGTGGGATAAACCTTTTTATAACGGATTAAACCAAAAAAATCCACCATTCTGTGCTTGCCTGGTCTTGAGGTCAAGAGGTCAGCAGTTGTTAGAATGCAAAATAGCATCGTGGATGAAATCACGCTACCACTCACAGTGTACGGTCACATTTGGGAAAACACAGTTGGATCTCTGTATTTGAAGCTTGTACTGTTTTACTTAAGTGACATCACAGTGAGCATAAATACTTAAAAGAACTATTTATTTCTTTTGATGTATTTATGTGTGTATATTTTAATGAATCAATACTTTGCGAACCATGTTGCACACATTTAAGCGCTGTCAAATGTGTTATATATAATATATATATATAATGAAATATAAATGTATATTTCATACAAAATATTTAAAATACTTTTACATGCATTTTTAAATTAAAGATTTTCACATTGTTAAATATGTGCAACTGTTGTTTTGCCTGTGTATATATGGAAGCAGATTAGACTCAATAATAATTCACGCAAAAGACACAATGCACACATGCGTAACCAAATTCACATGCGTGAAACTGAATTCAAAATGTTATATTATATATTCACAAAAACTAACTCACATACGCAAAACACAATTCACAAATGTACAACTGTGTACAAAAAGTTTTGAATCTTTAAAATTAATCGTGACTGTGAGCGTACGAATCGTCATTCATGTGTGAGTCGCTCTGGATTTGCGTGTACTTTTGAGACAGTCCTAGCAGCGCGTTTCTCCCACTTGGGTGACTCGTACTCTTTAGCCAATCGGATGCGAGCTCACCATTCAACCAATCATAACCTGCCGAGAGCGCAGGACCAGTTTAGAAAGTCATAATGAATGATAATTTCACCACACTCAAAATGTAAAGACAATAGTCAGTAACATGCTATTTTTACTATCCTGACTGCATTGTTTCTTTTTAAAATTAAAAACTGTAACTGTGATTGTCTTGACTAACAAACGTACTGAGACGATTAAGTGTTATGAAACAAAGGTGTCATTTTTTCCCCAATCCAGTTAAGCGCCAACCACGCCCCCTATGCGAAAACCACAGCCCACAGCCATGACTCACGTCTCTGGCTCGATTTCATTGGTCGATCCAGTTATGCGGTCAACTGAGAATACGTTTAGAAATCGAGAAAATCACCTTTAAAGTTGTTCAAATTAAGTTCTTAGCTATGCATATTGCTAATAAAAAAATAAGTTTTCATACTTTTACAGTAAATAATTGACAATATCTTCTTAATATCCTAATCATTTTTGGCATAAAAGAAAAATTTATAATTTTGACCCATACAGTGTATTTATGACTATTGCTACAAATATACCCATGCTACTTAATACCCATGTTTTGTGGTCCAGGGTCACATATTGTTTGCTATACAAAAGAATTAATAAGTTTAAAAATAAATAAATATATTTTTAAAATCTTTTTGTGTTTGCCGGCGTTTGTTCTGTATAGTACATAAGTGTAGTTTACTCAAATGTTAGAATACTCTGTAAGTGTGTTTTATAGTCTATATGTAGTTTTAAGCACTATTTTTATTGATTTTGTACACCATTTTATTTAAGTTGTAAATTGTGTGTACATTGTTTCAGCTATACACTTGTGTATCTCTTTTGGATATTGTATTAAAGCCCTGCGCTCTCTGCGGGTTATGATTGGTTGAATGGTGAGCTCGCATCTGATTGGCTAAAGAGTACGAGTCACCCAAGTGGGAGAAACACGCTGCCAGGACAGTCTCAAAAATACACACGCACAAATCCAGAGCGATTCACACATAAATGACGATTCGTACGTTCACAGTCACGATTAACTCGTGAATTTTAAAGATTCAAAACTTTTTGTACACAGTTGTACATTTGTGAATTGTGTTTTGCGTTTGTGACACGTACTTTATGAATATGTATTTTATTTTGTGCACGCGAGTTAGTTTTTGTGAATATATATTTTTTTAATTACGATTCATGCATGTGAATTTGGTTACGCATGTGTGCATCGTGTCTTTTGCGTGAATTATTATTGAGTCTAATCTGCTTCTATATGTATAAACTATATATATTTTCCTATTACTTCTGTGATTGTGCAATGAAATATGAAACGTAAGAAATATAAAATAGATTTAAAATGCAGCAAACAGGACATAGGCTAATGTGCGCATTTCACAAGTTTTTCTAATGGAAAGCGCCGACATATGTGTGAAAGTGACCTATTTGTCAGAATATGGTAACCCATATCTGAAATGTGACCTCTGCATTTAACCCATCACTGGTGAGGAGTGAACACACACTGCAAGTCAGAGCAGACAAAAAGTGTGCATGTAAACATGGCTAATGATTAAAGCATATTCAGATTAAGATACAGTTATAAATAATTACAAAAAAAGTTTACATTAAAAGGTACAACAAATTACAGAACAAAAATAGAAAACTAATAATGATGAATTTGAAAGTTATTTCCTACTAATAAAGAATTGTATTTTGCCTTACCCTTGTTCTGCTGGAGTTATAATCCCTTGTCCTGTAAACAAAGACAACTGAAATGTGTTGCACTTGTTCTTTATGCATAACTCTGTTACAGGGATACACATTTTTATATTAAATACTGCTTGTGCATTGCTTTTTTCCTGTCTTTTGTACTTTGTCAATGTGTTTTCAAGTTATACCAAAGTTATGGTTTAAACCAAAAGAGAGATGGTTTTGGTCAAGCACGCCTTACAGTGTTGTCTCAAAACAAATCTCGTCTTTCAAAGTGAATTGATTTAATAATTTTCTAATTTGAGTTTGTTTATGACTTTAGGTTGCTTTTGTTGTGTTTTGCTATATTTTTATAGTATGCCAAAATATTTTATATTTTATATATTTGGTTCTATTGTTGTGTTTGAGTAACATTTTTTTACCAGCTTGGTCAGTTGTGGATTGGTCATCTTGTCTAGTTTTATCATGACCTGTATGAATTTAAAAAAAGAAAATTAAAAACTGATTATTTCACTGGACATTAACAAAATCTTTATAACAACTACCTTTATAACAACTACTAACCTTTTGACCACCAAAAATAGTTACCTGAATGGTTTTGAGCAACAACTGCTTCCTTTGTTTCAGTTAAATTAGGTACACTAATCTTCACCAGTGAAAAAGTCTGCTGATCACAAGGGAGTTGTTGGGATGTTGCTGTGGAAGAGCTAGTGGTGCTAGGAGTTCCTTGGGCAGTGTTAAGTGGAGCAACTGAAGTTGCAGGCAAACTAGGGGGTGAAGAATTAGTCACATGACTAGACAGGTAAAGCATGGCAGTGGATGGGGGTGGCATATTAGATGCTGATGTAGAAGTGTGCAAAGTAGTGGGTAAAAGTTCAGAGGTAGAAACTTTTGGAAAAAGTGCAGACTGCTGAGATGATACCTGAACATTTAGAACTGTCAATGCAGCAGAAGGCTGAAGTGAAGAGACCATTTCAGATGTAACCACACAAGAAAAATGAGATGTAGAGATGTCCACACTTTTTATTTGGTTGATGGGGCTTTGCTCTTTTTGTCCATCATCACTGTTTGAAAAGATGATAGGTACAGTATTTTTGCTTACAACAGTTTGGACTGGACTGCTTTTGGTTAACATTGCTGTTGGAGACAGCAGACTTCTGTGGGTAGCAGCTGTGGCTCCTGGGCTAGAGCAAACAGGTGGAGTGACTAAAAGCTGCTTAAAGGGTGAGGACATGCTAAAGGATGATTGTTCAACAGGACTAGGTTTTAAGGAACAAGCATCTGAAACACTTTCCTGTTTTGTAACTCCAGTACTAGGCTGTTGAGTTGATGGTGCTATGCCCAGAGGGGAAGCCTGACTTAAAGGTGGTTGAATTGGAAGCTGTCCAATGAATGTGCGTCCTTGATGACTAGTAGCCATGCTGACAGTAGGTGTGTTTGTTGTCATAGGTGTTGATAATGCAATGGCTGGTGTACTTGACACTGGGGTAGGAGCAAGCTGGATATTTGCAGAGACTGTGGGACCAACCATAGTAACAGGCTGAGACATGACATTAGTACTTGATGATACAGATGTAGCTTTAAATATTGAATACACAGGTCTGGCAATTAATTGTGGGTGTGTGTTGGTAGGGTTTTGTTGACAAACATCTAGGGATCTGATGTTTTTATTGGGAACAGCAAGCACCTTGGACACAATAGCCGGTGGAACTACTGAATCAGTGTTGGTAGCAGAGGTAATTGGATTGGAAGTTACAAAGACTGTGACCTGGTTTTGTGAAGCTGGTGCTGCTGAGATCGGTCTTTGTAATACTGTTTGAGTTGCATTTGAGATAGGTATAATGTTATGATTTGATCTGATTGAAGTGTCAGAAATTGAAGTGAGGCTTAGCAGCACAGCTTGGTTTGAACTAACACCAGATACAGCACTGACAGACTGCAGGTTTGGACTGCTACTGGGGACAAGATTTTCACTTGATACCAAACTTGATTTTGGTTTCTGATCCGTTTTATTTGTAGATAAAAAAATCACTACTCTCTGTGCTCTGCAACACAGAAGGATTTGATTGGCTCTCTTGGGCTAGCGGAGTGCAAGGGCTCCCTGTCTGCACAGGATCTCTACCTAATTGAAGAACATTTTGAGATTTCACTGACAAAGATGGGGCACCTGTATTGTCCAACAGCTGATTGAGAGATGTAGGAGCATCTCTAAAACCCAATGATATGGCAGAGCCAAGCTCTTGTTGAGGTGTTGTCTGAGTTTGTTGCCTATCGTCAGCATGCTGTTCAACCAGTTTGTTAGTTTCTTGACCTTTGGGCTCCTGAGATGGCACCTCAGGGATTGCCATTTTAGGAACAGATTTCTCTCTAGTCTCAACTCGCTGATGATGCTCTGGCTGTGGAACAACTGCTTGCCCACTTTTAACTGTATCAGCACTTCCAGGTAAGGTCTGCAGAGAATTTAAATTCTTTTGTGATTCCCCAGGACCTACTGAGGGGAGGGATGCAGATGTAGTTGGGATGACTGCTGCGGTATTAAACATCATAGTCTGTAAACCCAGCATTTGCTGCTGGTGTGATGTCAATAAGGATTTGGCACCCTTTTGTCTTCTAGGGCTTGGAGTGGCTGCTTTTCTATTTGATGCAGGGCTGGATCTCTGAGTGTTAATGGGACTAGCCTGTTTTGTTTGTCCAACTCCAGGCAGTTTGTCTTGTTTTCCCCCAGAATTTACCATTACACCACCTGATGAAAAAGACTGTGGGACACTATAATTACCAGGGGAGTTACTGTTGACAGGGAGAGTTTTTAGGTTTGGTGGAGCCTGGCCTATTGCTTTAAGGGTGGTTGGGTTTAAACCCTGCTGATCGAAGCCTCGATTAAGGTTTGGTTGTCGCAGTGGCAGAGGAATGTTAATCTTAGGAGGAAAAAGACCAGCAATAGAGGCATTTAGCCTTTCAGGGGACAGATTTATCTCAGAGGGTTCAGTACTAGGTGGACGGTTGGTTGGAGTTAGAGGGTGATGACATGGTCGGGGACTGGCACGATTAGGGGTTTTGGGACGGGAGCTTTGGGAAGCTGAAGGGGCATTGGGAAAGTAAATATTATGTGAACTAGCCATTGCTGCCACCTGCTGTTGGGGACTTGCTCCTGACTGGTGGGGCACTGATAAAGGCACAGAGTTTATTACATGAGTATTAGCACCTTGGTTGGGAATCATCTGTTGATTTCCATTTCCTGACTGTGGACCATTTTCAGGAAGTCCTTTGTCCTGCAAGCTATGAGTTCCAGGGGATTCCTCAGACAACCCTGGTGTTGATTGTCCAGCTTCTGAAAGAGGCGTTCTTCTTGCTGATCCAGTGAGAATTGCATTCACCATGAGTGGCATTCCCCTGGCTTTATCTGGAGAAGGTGGAACATCTCCATGTCCTTGAAGATCTATCATTACAGACATGTTTCCCTGCTGCGATACAGGCATTCTCTGAGCGGGATCATTAGGATTAACATGAGCCTTTGGCATGTGCCCACCTTGTTGTAGTGGCATTGGATTTTTAGCTTCCTGTTGCATTTTGAGCATTATCATCAGATTTTGCTGCTGCTGTTGTTGTTGTGCCTGTTGCTGCTGCTGCTGTTGTTGTTGTGCCTGTTGCTGCTGTTGTTGTTGTGCCTGTTGTTGCTGCTGCTGTTGTTGTTGTTGTGCCTGTTGCTGCTGCTGTTGTTGTGCCTGTTGCTGCTGCTGTTGTTGTGCCTGTTGCTGTTGTTGTTGTGCCTGTTGCTGCTGCTGCTGCTGTTGTGCCTGTTGCTGTTTCTGTTGCTGCTGCTGTTTCTGTTGTGCCTGTTGCTGCTGCTGTGCCTGCTGCTGCTGTTGTGCCTGTTGCTGCTGCTGTGCCTGTTGCTGCTGCTGAGATTGTTGGAGGTGTTGTGGTGGCTGCTGTTGTATTGACTGCTGTGAATGAATCTGGGGCTGGACAAGATGAGGTACTTGTGATGTTCCAGCCTGACTTGGCCCCTGCATACTTTGCATTTGCATCTGTTGCTGGATTTGTTGATGCTGTTGTTGCTGCATCTGTTGCTGCTGTTGTGAGGGCATAAATTGCATTGGCATTTGCTCGAATACCCTTTGATCTGCAGGTTGACCGGACAGACATACAAATAAAATAAAACAGTTCCCCACATTAAAAAAATAAGCCTGTGCTCAACCAAGAAACTTTTAATCACTTACCAGGCCGATTAGCAAAATCAGAAAGTTTTGAGTTGGCGTCAATACCAGCCCCTTGATCACTACCCAACCCTTCTACATCTTCCATTTCATGTGGCAATGAATCCAGACCACTACAACCAGAGAGATATATTTTATAAATATGATTAAATACAATTATGCATAAAAAAAAAATCACATATTGCTACATGGATATATTAGACCTTACCAAAGACCTTCTGACTGTTGTCCTTCACCTGCTTTCGTTTTTTTCTTACGAGGTTTCTTCTTTTTAGGCTTGGCCTGGGTAGCAACTCCACATGTTCCTTGCTTCCCACCAGGCCCAAACTGGCTTGCAGAAATATCACTTTGGAGAAGGTTAACTAATAAGGGACTGGTTAATGTCACATCCTTGTTTACTGGAAATCCACCTGCTTGCTGTAGCTGTTGCATTTGTTGCTGTTCGTGTTGCATTTGTTGCTGTTGGTGTTGTTGTAGTTGGTGCTGCTGCAAATGAGCCATTTGTTGCTGACCCATCTGAAACTGAGGTATGCTACTTTGTATATTAGGTGTGGGGCCTCTCATCATTTGGCCTTGCATGACTACAGGCATTTTGGGGCCAAAGGCCTGCTTGGTATTTTGCAACTTATTAGCTACAATGTGTTCCATTATGGTATTTTGCTGCTTTTGTTGCTGCTGCTGAAGTAATGGGGCCTGATTTCCTTGTCTGCCACAGAGTTGGTTTTGGCTCTGCATTACCCCTTGACCCTGTGGTGGCATAATTTGCTTGGGGGGGGTCATTCCTCGCTGCCCTGTGTTTACTGGCCTTGACAAGACAGTCTGGGCCCCCATTTGGCTTGGTGCCGTTTGACTTTGGGAGGAGGCTACTGCCCGTGTTTGATGCTGAGAGTGTACACCCATTATTTGAGTCGGAAGACCTTGCTGAGGCTGCCCCATACTAACTGAGTTGGTACCTGGGGGTTGGCATGGCATGCCAGTGTGATGGCTCATTCCACCAAGTTGAAGGGGATTAGGCAGCATGGGGTTTGGTGCCGAGGCTGAAGGCTGGCCCCCTTTATTAAGATTTATATAAAACAATTTTGAAAATTAATGGTTGATGCTTACAGTGAGTAATCAGGATTATACATTTTTATATACTGAAAATGCAAAACAAAAAACTAAGGCAATTAATATTTCATCTTACCTGAGTTTGCCATGCTCTGGCTGTTTTGTAGCTGGGGTGCACTGCCTGTTTCACTGGTACTAACCTGTCCTTGTGCAAAGTTCTGATTGACAGGGGCATTTGGGCACCCCATGGGCATTTGTTTGGGCATACCTGCATTTAAAAAAACATTCAATCACGCAAATACAGGCAGTTAACAAAATAACAGTAAAACATGACTTTCTACATTATACATAAACTGTATACATAAACTGTAACCCAACACAACTCCCATACCACTTTGTGAAATCTGTCCATGTTGTGGAATTCCCATAAAACCTGGCTGCATGTTTCCTTGCTGGCCCATCACAGCTCTTCCTGGTGACCCAACACCCTGTGAGAACCCCTGGGGGGTTGTGAGACGTGGTCCAAGTTGTCCCTGTACCATCACTGGGGGTGTTCCGGGCAGGCCTTGTTGGAAAGGAGAAGATGAGGAACCAGGAGACTTAGCTGAAAGATTTCCCTGTGGAGCAGAGGAGGGAGGCAGGGGAGGAGGTGCTTTTGAGCTGACCACTCCTGGTGCTCCCTGGGGGCCTATGGGCTGAGGGGATGCAAATTGGTTTTCCCCTGCCTGGTGTTGTAACTGGTGCTGTGCTATTGTATTAAGTACCTGTCCAGCCTGTTGGCTGCCAAATGGATATGGTGGTGGTGGATGATTGGGTGTTTGAACAGATGCCAAGGAGGGCTGCTGCGGCCCCATTTGTGGCTGAAGTGAGGCTTTTCTCCAGCCTGGTCCCATTGCACCCTGGACAGGTGGTGGCGGAAGAACACCAGAGGGCAACTGGTCCCAGGGGTTAGAGGGGTTGAAAGGACCACATGCACCACTAGGTTGAGCTAGCTGAACCTGCTGTTGTTGGTGCTGTTGTTGCCGAAACTGCTGTAGGGCGGCAGGATTTAACTGATGATTTGATTGCATGGCTTGTATGTGATTGACCTGTGTGCCAATTGTGCTGAGTGGACCATGTCCCAGTTGTGGATGTTGGAGTTGTCGTTGCTTTATGGCCAGCCCTGACAGCATTGGATCCATTGTGTCTGAAAAGAAATGTAAACAACTGTAGGAACACAACTGAAAAAAAATGGAACACAGATTTTTTTTTGCTTTGTGTAACAATCAACAGTTGCAAAAAGTTGGTGATAAATGCACATGGCAATTTTGCTGCACTATGGTGTAAGAACAATCATAGGAAGACTAAAATAACTAAAATAACATACAGCAAGAAAACAAAGCAAAAATGTTAAGTCATCTTGCACTACAAACACTTTTGTTAAATCAAACGCTCTCCAGAATGAGGATGTTCTACTAATAAAACCTAAATTTGGCAGTAGCAGGTTGAAATCACTGTTTAGTTATGATGCAAGAATATTATAGTAACCCTGTACATGAATTTAAGCATTTCAGAATTAGAAAATCATTTAGAAATTGCATTCAGGCAAAAACCATGGAGCACAAATATGGCTTATTCTTTTCTATGGAATAAGAAATAAACTATTGTATAAGATTTAAACCTCTACCTGTCTGTGACTGTGGTCTTGGTGCTCTTGAGTGTACCTGTCCACCACTATTCTGTGCCAAACCCTGTGCAGCCATATTAGCCCCAGGGGGCATCGTAGACAACGAGGAGTTATTCATTTGCATTCCAGCTGAGAAATAGAAGAACCTTACATTGTCTGTAATTTCCTAGCAAGTTTATGCTTATAGGACACTTGGAACTTTTCCACATTTTGTCACATTACAACCACAACCATAAATGTTTTTTATTTAGATTTTATGTAATAGACCAACACAAAGTAGCACATAATTGTGAAGTGGAACGAAAATGATACACGGTTTTCAAAATTTTAAGCAAATAAAAATCTGAAAAGTGTGGTGTGCATTTGTATTCAGCCCCCCTGCGTCAATACTTTGTAGAGCCACCTTTCGCTGCAATTACAGCTACAAGTCTTTTGGTGTATGTCTCTACCAGCTTTGCATATCTAGAGACTGAAATTTTTGCCCATTGTTCTTTGCAAAGTAGCTCAAGCTCTGTGAACAGCAATTTTCAAGTCTTGCAACAGATGCTTAATGGGATTTAGGTCTGGACTTTGACTGGGCCATTCTAACACATTTAGGCTCATTGTCTTGCTGGAAGGTGAATTTCCTTCTCAGTCCAAGTCTTTTGCAGCCTCCAACAGGTTTTCTTTCAGGATTGCCTTGTATTTAGCGCCATCCATCTTCGCATCAACTCTGACCAGCTTCCCTGTCTCTGCTGAAGAAAAGCATCCCCACAGCATGATGCTGCCACCACCATGTTTCACAGTGGTGGTGGATGGTGTGTTCAGGGTGATTAGCAGTGTTACTTTTCCGCCACACATAACGCTTTGCATTTAGGCCAAAAAGTTCAACTTTGGTCTCATCTGACCAGAGCACCTTCTTCCATATGT
>JAZGTI010006938.1:0-13229 GCA_036877585.1 Botia kubotai | reverse complement strand
CCCCCCCCCCCTCTCTCTAAACAGAAATGTGTTGTCGGGGTTAATAGCTCTTCAGTATTGTGTTGCATGAGAGGCAGTAAAGTGCCAACTGAGCCGGTCACTGTTAATAATCTCAGCAAGTGTTAACTACCTTTAACAAGGCAACAATAACAGACCAGTGTTATAAATGCCAGTATCACACTGACCTGAGACAAACATCCACAGTCTTCTGTACAAAACAGGATATTGGTGGGGGAGCGAGAGAGAGAGAGCAGGAGAAAGCAGGCAAGCAGGAAAAGGAAGTAGAAGAAAAGCAGACAGCACTCAGCTGACCTCCATGTTGCTCTTTCAAGACTGTTTCCAGCCTCAGGACAGAACAGAGTGAGTCAGACCTGCCTCAGGATCACTTATTCAAAGACACTCACAGAATGTTTGAAAGAGGCCATCACCCTAATCTTACCGACACATCAGTTGTGTGCTACACCATCACCTATTTACCAGTTTACCAAAGGGACAGTTTGTTAAAATGTGTATTCTGTCACCAATAACTCGCTTTCATGTTGCTCAAAACACATGAAGAACACGACCACTGATCCATCATTGATATATGCATCAATCTGATCGATTTTCTGTGTATGTGTTCCACAAAAATTAGACACATTTTCAACTCAAGAAGCCCATTGAAAATATCTTTAATAAACAGAAACCAGATTCAGAAACACCAAACTAAACTTTCAGAAATTCTATATAAAAACTATGTAAAATCTGACAATGATACACCAAACCTTTGTTAAATGTTATTATGTACAGATTTGAATCTCAAACCCAGGAGTGAAACATACTTGATGAGAAAATACATACAGAGGAATAAAAAACACAGTGGAATAACCACTCTCTCTCTCTCTCTGTCTGTCTGTGTATGTGTGTGAATGAGATGTGTTCTCCAGATGTGTGTCTGTTTTCAGAAATCAGAACCCCGGCCACACAGTTCCTACATAAATGTTCAGAGAGGAAATCTTTTGCTGGTTCACTACTGTAAGAACGACAACATGTCAATCAAACCCTTCTAAAAACAGAGACTCAGAGAATCTGTTTCCTCTAGTGTGTGTGTGTTTAGAGAACTGAAGTGCTATTGCAGATTGTTTAAACATGGCATTGATTAATAAACCAGTCTGTCGACTGTAGAGAGCTAATAGCTGTTAATTCAACATTAGTGAACAGATCCCAGTGATGTCATGAATTCATCAGGGTTTCTAAACTGTTGTGCTTCCCCCAACAGACAATGTTCTTAGAACCCTGACTAACGTTCTCTCAACTTTATTAAAAAAACCTTCCTGCAGTTATGTTAGCAGAACGTTATATATCATATATAAAAATGTTATTCTTAAGATGATGGAATGTTGTAAAATGTTACAGAATTTGAAAAAGTTTGAATAATGTTCTTAACCAAACAATTTCGGAAGTTTTGAATGTTTCTAGAACCTTAAAAAATACAATTTTTAATGTTTTTGTAACTTTATGGAAACTTTAAAAATGTTCTTACAACGTTACATTGTTATACATTAACCTGAAAAGCCAAAATAAGGAGCTTTTCTTTGTGTGTGTGTGTGTGTGTGTGTACCTGTATCCACTCTCTCACAGAGTCCTCTGATGGTGTCCAGCCATTGTCAGGGTGATGCAGTCTGGAGCGTAGTGGAGACCAGCTGGGGTTATATTGTGATGATGCAGTGATTCTGTCATCTGTGATGTCTCCACTTCCCATTCCTAAAGGAGACATGCACTCACCTACACACATCCAAAACACAGCAAAACCTGACAAATCTCAGCAAAACCTGACAAATCTCAGCAAAACCTGACAAAACACAGCAAAACCTGACAAATCTCAGCAAAACCTGACAAAACACAGCAAAACCTGACAAAACACAGCAAAACCTGACAAATCTCAGCAAAACCTGACAAAACACAGCAAAACCTGACAAAACACAGCAAAACCTGACAAATCTCAGCAAAACCTGACAAATCTCAGCAAAACCTGACAAAACACAGCAAAACCTGACAAAACACAGCAAAACCTAACAAATCTCAGCAAAACATGACAAATCTCAGCAAAACATGAACATTAAAAAAAAAATGCTATTAAAACATAATAAATACGTTTTTTTATTTGCAAAAATGCAGGAAGTTTTTTGTTAGGGTTAGGTTATATTGTTTATAACTAGCTGTGTATGTCTATGGAATGTCCCCATTTAGATAGATAAGTACATGTGTGTGTGTTTGTGTGAAATCTGTGTCAGATCTGCTCTGTTCTCTCGACAGGAAGTTAAGAGTCTTTAATATTTGGCCACAGATGACCCGTAAAGTGACCAACTGCCCCATGTGACAGTGGAAAAAAATGATTTATCAGCTCACAACCTCACTGCACTTTATTACACACCTGAACACACACACACACAGTTATGTGAAGTGAGTTTGGTTCAGGTCTCAAAGGATTCTGGGCTTTTTCTTCAGTGTCATCAATCAAACACATTATTGCTAAACCGTCTCAGTCAGTGTCCCTCAGAAACTTGACAGACCAGTTTAATAAAAGCTCTGGACAAACACTCGCCCTCATCTCTGCTCTTCTGTGTATTAAATGCTTTTGCTGCAAAAATGAAACATTCTCTTGATATTTTACAGAAAAGGAGTTTGATGCCCTATGTAGACACAGTGCCTAGTTCACCCAGACTACTTATAATTACTAGACTACTTATAATTACTAGACTACTTATAATTACTAGACTTCTCTAGTGACCTCTTCATGGTTTGAGCGTCAACTCATTAACATGGTCACCACACATACACCTCAGTGAAGGTCTTATATGGGACCCGACAGCAAATCCAGATGGCGTAAGCTTTGTTTTTTCACATGAGAAGATTGGACAGCCAATTACAAAAGACAGTCATTTAGAAAGGAGAGGGACACAAAACCCTGCCAAACATCACAAGTAGACTTAACACATTCAAAATAAGAAGAATGATGATTGGAATGAGTCGGGGGGACACTCACCGTGGTGCTTCTGGGGCGCCTCTGAGCTTCTGATGCTGTAATTGGCTGAAAAGCCGTCTTTGGTGACGGCATTATCTGTGTGGATGCTGAGAGACAGAACGCCCGTGTAGGAGATCACACGGCCTGGCAGCCTCGAGCCACAATACCGGCCGATGTGCGGCCCCACTGACAGACAGACAGACCACTGAGTACCACAATCCTCCTCGTATTAATTATTCAACAAATAACAATGAAAATAATGAAATAATGATTTATAAACATACCTGCTACACTCATTAAAACTTCACAAGCCATAGAAGAACCATTTTTGGCTGTATGGCTCCATTAAGAACTTTTAACATCAGAATCTTCTGTTATACAAAAATAGATAGAAATGTTTTTTTGAAGAACGTTTGACTGAAAGGTTCTTTTGGAGACCAACAGTTGTTCTTCTATGGCATGTGAAAACCTTTATATTTAAATGTGTACAGACTACAAACATACAGCTTCTGTTCGCTCTCTGTCTTGTTTTTTCTCTACATCTTTGTCTTTTTACCTGTTGGATATCCATCCCAAATCTCCAGATAGTCAAATCTGCAGACAGCACCAGCGGGTGCCGTCATGTCTGGCTCCATATAGAAGCTCTGGAAGTCCAGCACGATCTCAGCCATCTTGGGCGCGAATATGATGAAGGTGCACTCAAGATTATTTGGATACTTATCCGGAAAACCGGGAGTTTGGATTACTCCATGAGGTGCCGTGAAGTTTCTGGAACATTCAGTACCTGTGCAAAAAAGTGAAATTACACTATAAAGTCATGTCATGTTTTATAAAGATAAACGTGAAATATCATTAAAGCTGCAAGCTGTAACTTACTTGGTTAAAAATGAACAAAAATCAGTTATTGAGCACATACAAGAACAGATGAGTGTTCAGCACGATTATCTTATCCTGATTCACAACAGTAAGTCTATAATAAAGAGTTATAATTTGTTTAACAGTTTAGCTTCATTTGAATGAAGGGACATAACGATATGTAAAGTAAGCTGCAGTTTTATCATTTAAACAGAGATAACGACAGAGGCAAAAGTGACATTATTAACATGAAGTGTGTAAAAGTGTTTCACCTGGACGGTGTATTTCATAGCGGATGCTGAACCCAGCCCCTGTGCTTTCATAGTCTGAGGTGAATCTGATGAGCAGAGAGTCTCCGCTGGAGATTATTGGAGATGGAGCGATTTTGCCGCAGAACCTCCCAGGAGAGAAGGCGTACTCATCTGGACCATCAAACACCTGTACAAAATCATACCTGCACACACACACACACACACAGGAAACACGTTACATTATATATACAGCAAATATTATGGAAATTGTGAAAAGCACTTTCATCACCCTACAATGGCTTTTGCATGGCATCTGAAACATGAGGCATTTCCTGCTGACCTGATGCTGGTTTTACACACTGCACCCCCTCTGAATACATTCATGTGCTTGTGTTCTGCTGTAACCAAAGATACTGATGGTCAGTGTGACCTCTGACCTCTCAGCACAACATGACCCCTGTGGGAGCAGAGGTGTGTTTCCCGCCCACTGGACTCAAACTAGACTAATGATTCTGTTATTGGATCACAAACAACCCATCTAACAATTTTAGGTTGTAAGAACGTTTCCCTAACATTTAGAGAACATTTCCTGTTAGTCAGAAATACACATATAACCCTGGAATACAGCCATTTATCTTCATTTATGCATGAATGCAAATACTTTATGGCAGTCAAATTATAATAAACTAAAACAATCACATTCCCAACGCTTTAAAATCAAAGAATAACAGCAAGTTTCACAAAATATCAGATCTCTCAGCCTTAATCTGTCAGTATTTACATTTTGTCATGTATGAATTATTGTGCTGTCAGAGTTTATCAATCAGAGGTAAACAGCATGAAAGAAATTGTTGCTATGACAACGCTCACAACGACAAAACTGATCTGTGTTCAGCTTTGCTCTTGATGACATCAATATACTTAATCACCACATGCTTAATTCACCTGTAGCAGCTCTTGTGCAAAATTGAAGAAAAAACGTATAATCACCAGGAAACCACAGTTATTAAAACAATATCACACAAAAGTCTCTCCCAACACATGCTCCACATTTTTCCTTCATTGAATATCCTGTTTTACTCAGAATATGACAATAAATATATGCTATAACTATAACTGCTATAACGTTATAGATTGTTATAGACTTTAAAATAATAATTATAGGATTCCGTTTCCAACATGTTCACGTTTGACAAAAAAAGCGAATGTTTTTTACTAGTAGAAAACTCGTAGTTACATTCATTGTGACCTGATGTGGCAGCAGGATAATCAGCACACACAGAAACACTGATCTGGACCTGTGTTCTGTAATATGTTCTGTAATATCTGGACCTGTGTTCTGTAATATGTTAAATGAAGAGAGCTGGTGTTTTTCTTCCCTGTGGTGCAGTACAGGAGAGAATGAAGCTTGTTTGCGTGATCTTCTGCAGGGTTTCATCATGTTCAATATAACCTCTGAATCCAACCCAAAAACAGCATCTGGTTCAGGTTAAAGTGAAATTCTGATTAACCTTAACTGCTCTGAGACACACACACTCATGGAAACTCAGGCACAGCACACATTAATATCTACACTCCTGTATCAGCACCTGGCTTTCATTGTACATTTACACATATAACAGATGCTTTTATCCAAAGAGACTCACAGTGTATTCAAGCTATACGTTTGATCAGTATGTGTGTTCACAGTCCAGTCAAAGAATGATTGTAAAAAACTCGACTAACATCTGCACACTGAATCAAACACATTTCGTTGTGAGATGAAATATATTCATTCACACAATGTTTGCGTGCTGCACAAGGGAAATATTGATTTCTTTCAGAATATTTGCTTATATAACATAGTATACATACTGAATACTTCAAAAATAGTGATAGGACGATTAATATGCCATCCGAAATATACATGAAATTCTTCAAGCAAGGTTACTTCCCATTACTGTATCTTTACTGTAAGTTTGTACAGTTTGGTCATTTGGTCCACACACACACACAAAAGTAAATGCACACAAACTAATCAAAATGGACTGAGGAAAACATGGAGAGAAAGGGACGGTCATGGTCCGTTTACTGCCCTCACACCCCCAGAGGTGCACAGCAGGCATTTTTCATTGGTCCCTTTGGCACTGAAATATTATCCAATAGAAAAGCTGTGACTGACAGCTGCTGATTAATGCCCTGTTTACAGACTGTTAAAACGACAAAGAAAGTCATCAAATTTATTTCACTTATGAACTCTGGTCCACACAGAGGCCTAAATCATGTGTTATGTGTTCACTCGGCTGAAGTGAACTGAGGCAATACCAAACTCCAGCCTCAATATTGTTTTAATGTCATTACCTGTAAGAATGTTTCCCTAATGTTTCCATTAGGTAACAAAAATGTTAAACATTTTATTTTATAAGTTGTAGGAACAAAATGTCTTTTAGACATTGTCCATTTTAACATTGCTTGATTATTAGAATGTTATTCAAACATTTTTGTAACTTTTTAATTAAATTCTGAAACATTTTTAAAATATTCCACTAACAATTTAAGAGTAATGTTTTTAATATATAAACTGTTAAAAATGTTCTACCAACGTTACCTCAAGAACTTTTTGATTACCTTGAGAGAACGTTTTTGAGAACGTTAGCCAACATTCTGAGAATGTTAGCTGGTTTGTTATCTGGGATATGCGTTTGAGGGACAAATGTAGTACGCGTTGTTCTAAAACAGATCTAGTTCACCTCTCTCTAAATTCAACTCCTGAAATACGAAATATTTTCACACCTCGAGGTCGAAGCGCTGAAGTGACGTGTTTTAAATGAGGCTGAATTGATTTGTTTGCTCTGCAGCTCGTGGTTGTCCCTGTTTTCCTCCGACAGAGAAATGACGGTTGGACTCACTTGCATTCCCGGCTTTCCAGGTCGAAATGCGGGTTGAAGTTAATGAGGATCTTCTGTTGCGGGTCGGGCGCCTGGATGATCCAGGTGCACTGCTGGTTCACCGGGTATCCAGTTGGGTAACCGGGAGAGGTCACATACCCGGCGCTGGTGATGCTGATTTTCGCACCACAGGAACTTTCTAAAAACCAGAGAGAAACATCTGTCTTTTATAAACAACTGAAACTCATGACGGTATTCTTACACAACATTTTCACACGACATGCGCAAATAGTGCCGTGGTCAAATGAACACATCAGCACTCGGTACAATGCGCTCTGATCTCACAGGCTGTTCGGCAGATCGATTATCAGGAAGATCCGTCCCAGTCTAAGATAACCAAACAGCGCTAGAAAAAAGAAGCTTTACTGGAGGGTCACTTTTGATATTAGACATTAAAGACCTGCTGCCAAACTGCTAAAATATCAATCGTCTTGTCTTACAATAATATAAAATTAAACAAATACAAACCAAGACCTAAAATAAACAGATTGTCAGGTAAATGTGATTAATTTAAACGATTAATAGGTTTCTTACATCAAAATCATTACTTGTGTGACGGTAGAAACAGCTCAACTGCACAATCCCACTTTTTATAGTGGTTTCAAATTAAACCAATAAACGACATATCTTATTTTGTGAATAATGACATTTTCTCTCTTTCAGTTATTGTTTTTCCCTTTTGACAGTTTTACAGGTGACCAGCAATAACGCGTCACAGAGCACCTTCCCCGGGCAGCGGTATTCGCTACTGAACCTCAGTTACAAACTCACCCGGTAAAGCGCGAACCACCGGCAACCCTGTTACAGTCACAAGCAGCAAACACAAATACATCCTCAAATGAACGGATGTTCTCCGTGATATCTTCCTGATCGATTACTTTTAAATCCACACGATCATCTGTTTAAGGCTGGAGAGAGCGCGTCAGCCGGAGCGCATCCCGTCACTTACAGCGAGGGAACCGCGCTGTCTTCTCTTCCAGACGGTACCAAACTCTTCACCATCAGGATGAGAAAAACAGCTGTTAAAATTTCATAATCCAAAGTGGAGAGGAACTGGACAGTGCGAGCTCGTTAGCAGCTGGGCTGTGCGCAGACGGGTCACTCCCTTAAATAACTGATTTCCGTCCTCTGTCGCGCGTGGACGGGCACCGGGGGTGTATTTAGGTTCTCATCGGCGTGAAGATTTCGAAACTCTGAGCTCCTCTCGTCTCTCCTCTTCTTTAATGGAGAATGAGCAGTATTGGAAACAGACCCTCTGACCCGTTTCCAGGCAGAGACGCACTGTCTCTCTGCCAACCAGACGCGGAGACTTTGCGCCAAACCAAAGAGATTTTGTGCTCCTTTGCGTGGGAGCGCTATGATGAAACAAGAGGTTCCTCAAATAACCCACATTGGACAACAGAAGTACAAGCAGACGTACCATCGCAAACGCATGTGTTCTGTTGTACAGCACAACACGTGCATGTTTGGCATATGTAATGCTTTTGCTTTTGTATTTCTGCGCATGGAACGAGTGTTAGAAGCGCGCAAACAACAGCAATGTGTTTCATGACACAGTGACATTAACATGCGCAGCACGTGGTCACTTAGAGGCGCAACAGAGCAGCCAGAGAGAGAGAGAGAGAGAGAGAGAGAGAGAGAGAGAGGCAAAGAGAGAGAGAGGCAGAAAGAGAGAGAGAAAGAGGGAGAGAGACAGAGAGAGAGAGAGAGAGAGAGGGCATAATATTTTACAGTGCAGTCTGCTCACTGAGGTACATTGTATCACGGCGATTAAAACTAACCCAGTTAACAATTTATGGTTGTAAGAACGTTTCTATAACATTTCTATTAAGTTACAAAAACGTAAAAAATGTTACTTTAAAAGTTATAAAAACGTTCCAGTTTTTAAACGTCCATTTTTTAGTTTACGTACTAACGTTATTAATAAAAAAAATATTTAAAGTTTTTTTAAATTCTGTAATGTTTTTAAATGTGTCACTTACAACTTAAAATAACGTTTTGATATACAAAAATGTAACATTACAAAGAGTTATACTAACATTATTGTTAGAACTTTATGATGACAAATCCAGTGTCTCCTAAAACACACTCAGAATGTCAGACTTCAGGTGATGTGAGGACGTGACAGTAATGACAGTAATGACATGTGCTCTGGTAGCAGGAGCTGTTAGTTGTGGTGATAATTAATCAATAAGTGTCTTAAGATAACCAAGCAATTAGATAGAGATATAATCAAGATATAGACATGGCCCTGAACTCAAGATGCCATTGACCAATCAGAAGTGGCAATACCATGACATCAGATAAAGTATCAAGGTATCACCATAACACATGTCCAGTAAGCAGCAGTATTGTCATTGTTTCTGGATCAATGGCTTTTGTCAAATAAACAACAGTTCACCTAACATTTACATTTTGTCATTTAGCTGACACTTTTATCAAAGCGACTTACGAATGAGGACAAGGAAGCAATTCCTCACCCTCTACCCATAACCCTAACCATAACTGACCCTCAAAACCAGAGGGAAACAATAGCTTGATAAAAATGGTATACAAGCCCTTAATCCAGTACTAAAACTAAACCTAGTCAAGACCCCAAACCTTTCCTGCACTCTGATTGGTTGATAGGTTTTACTATGTGACATCACAGTCATCATATTGGCATGCCATGTATATCAGAGAAAAGCTGCACGCTACGGATATTTAGGGCACAATGAACTGTATGAATATGAGGACATTTCCATATAGATTTTCATGTTCTGGCAGAAAATCACCTGTATATTTCCCACATATACTTGTTTACAGTGTGAACAATGTACAGCATGTGAGCAAAAGTCCCTGGAGTTTTAGGTGTAAACTACACATTCAATTAATGCTGGAATCTGTCATGATGATGAATGACTTTTACCAAAGCCACTTACAGTACATTCAAGCTACATGTTTAACAGTGTGTGTGTTCACTGGAAATCAAACTCACACTGCACTGTGAACACAACACTCGACCAGAGCTACAGAAACACATCAACACCAGAACAAGTTCCAGCAGCTGGTACAGATTTACAAGAAGACTCAAGACAGTAGACATGGATCTGCAGGGTACAGTGCCCTCTGGTTCACTCCCAGTGCTTTTTAATCAAACACTGTGTGTGTGTTTCAGAACACTTGAAATCCCCTGACACACAGACAGTGTGTTAATCCCCTCACAAACACTTTCTCTCTCTCCTCCAGCATGTTTTATAATGCTGCCACGCTCAGCAGGGCTTCGAGTGGCAGTACACAAAGAGATGTAGTCCGCTAGTCTAAGTGAGAGAGACACAGAGAAAGAGAGAGATTTTGGGTATGTCTGCCAGATACGAGTTCCTGCCGAACCTCACATTTTAAAGACACAATTTAATATCCTGATTGTTTTTTCATGGATGGATAAATATTATGAAAATATGTCCATGTCAGATCTTTTCGGATCAAAAGGAAAAGCAAGAATATGAAACAAGCATGTGTTCAGATATTATTTATACATTTATATGGAGTTTTCACTGGGTTCTCATTTATGCATTTAGTTGCACATTTTACTGTAGAAAATAATGTTTTTTTGCATTATGGTAATGGGGGGAGGTCATTGTAAATGCCAAAAATCTTAATGCCTGTAAGACATGAAGCACAAGAGTGCTTTTGTCTATTGATTTTTGGGTGAAATATGCCCCATATTTTTTGTATAATTTGAACATGAACTCATAGAGCAGTTCATATCCTCTTATTCATCTCTCACTCTGTTCTGCTTTTTCATTTCTCCTCTGTTTCACACTCGCTCCCATCATCCATACACGCTCGGAGGCCATTCTGTTATTCTTCCCCAGTCTGTCATTAAACTGAAAGCCCTCCACGGCCGCAGGAAGTCTGCGTGGAGGACAAATCTGATTGGCTATTCTTCATAATCACAGAGCGAAGCTGGCGTCTGCTGGGACCAAAACCCAAAACCAGATCATTTACATACAGTTTGACCTTCCACACGACCCTGAGTGTGTATGAGAGCGTGAGTGAGCCATACACACGGCTTTCCTGCAGCTCTTCATCATTCATTCTTGAAGAAAAGGGAGGCGAGGGTGTGTGTGTGTGGGGGGGGGGGGGACATACACACACACACATTAGCAATTACACCTGCCTGCTTTATAACACAAACACAACTGGGAAACAACACAAAACACCCTTAACACAACATTCTAAACCAAGTGCTGAAGAATCATCAAGCTTTGCACTTTGATCACTTAAATATCACTGTACACAGTACATCTGATACCAGCACTGTACTGTGATCAGCCTTCAGTTTAATTCAACAACATTCTGTGCAATATAAGAGTAGAATCTATTTATTAATATTCACATACTGTAACATCTTCATTAATGAATAATATTCGTTTGTTTCCAGTCATGTAGAGAAAGCTGGTTATAGCATTAATTGCATATCGTTAAAAAGCAGTTTAATTAATGATATAATCAGCCGAGCGGGGCACCAGCATCTGATATTATTAAGCTACTTAATTCTGTTGTCTCATTAAGATAACGTGTTTCGTTTTAATCTAATTACAAAAGAGACAGAATCCCTCATTAAACACACACACAAAGACTCTCCAGTCATTTACTGAGCTCACCTCAGATGAACGTATGAAGGTCTGAACATCTGCTCGAGTGTTCATGAGTTTATTAAGACTTCTGTGGAATCTGGGGCTTCAGTAAGATAACTTTGTTTTGCTGTGTGTGTTTCCTCCTGACTCTGTTTTTTTTCTGCTGCTTTGGCTGATCGTTGTGCTCGGTGTTATTTAACAGACAGAATTAGCACACAGTGTGAGAACTCTGGATTTGAGGCTCGGATAGGTCAAAATAGAACGTACCACCTACATGCTCACCGCACACTTCCAGACACTGCAGAGTATAATCTTCCTCTCTTTATTTCTAAAAGGATAAATAACTCATCTGAGTTGTATTGTGTCTCTCGTCTCTAAATGTCTGGGGCTGAATGGAGAGGAGCAGCTGCTGGTCTCAGTTACCTGAGAGACGTTTCTGCATCAGCTAACAGGGAACATTCTCAATGGCTAATATTCTCCAAAGGTTCTCTCATTGTGAAAAAAAAATGTTCTTGCAGGAACAGAGGAACAACTTTTTAACATTATATATCATATACATCAAAGTATAGTGGAACAATTAAAAACGTTACATAAATATAAAATGTTTGGATAAAAGCCTTAATGGTTTTATAGTTCCATTTAAAAGTTTTAGTTACTTAATGGAAATGTTAGGAAACATAATTTCAACCTAACATTGTTAGCTGAGAAGCATCAGGTGGGAAAACAGTGTTCAGACTCAAACCACTGTCTTAAAGCAGTTCTCCACAGGAAGTGACTGAACCCTATTTCCTGTCCTGCTACTGAGATAACATTGTGTCCAGTTTTAAGGGCACTTCCTGTGTGTCCAATGCTCGCCTGCTCCTGTTTCTTAAGAAACAAACTAAAAATAGTTCACAGATGCTTTGTTCATCAGCTGTCTGTTTGAAGAGGTGATGTCGGAGCAGTAATCAGCCAGCACAATGGGATAAATATAGCTGGGGGTCAAAGGTAAAACCCTCATGAACATCAGCAGGCCATGCTGTGGGGGGGCTTCCCTTCAGTCTGAGCATGACAAATCTTTAAGACAAATGAAGGAACACAAGAGGGACGTAGAAGGACTGAAAAGTATGGCTGAACTTTATCTCTCTTCCTCTCTTTCAAACTGTATGACATTTCAGCTGGAACAATCTGTAAATGCATGTGAAGACCTTTTAATGAGCTATGCTGGCAGTTTCCCACTGTTTCCCTGATAAAGCAGGGCACATAATAAAGCTACATTAGAGACACTTTCAGCCAATCAGAGGACTGAATGTGAATGATAAAGGTATAGTTCACCTAAAAATTTAATTGAAACATCCCAGTAACTTATGACATTTTTTACTTCTACTAATTCTACTAATGTTACTGAAATACTAATGTGAACACAAAGCTTTGAGAGAGAACATTTAGGGAAAGTTCACAAATGTTCTGTGAATGGTTCCTGCTAGCTGGGTAGCCTGTCATTCTTCATGCTATGAGGTAGAATAATCACTCACAGTAAATGTTTATATGAACACACCCGACACACAGAAGTAGCCTATTGTGCACTGCACTG